>BRZM01000601.1:0-53741 GCA_033238685.1 Lates japonicus
AGTAATTCTCATGAGGGCTGACCATTAAACAGATAGGAGTACGATGCAGGGAAACCGTATTATTGAGAAGTCTGTCATGGGAAATGGCGGTGGGAAATGATAGCAGAGAGAATAGCTTATCTACCCTTAATTGTTCCTCCCTGAGCCTTTGAAAGCACAATGACTTCCGCTGCACCCTTTTATGATTACAGCCTTCCGTCATACCTTCCTCATTTTGAAGAGCTATCGATTTCTATTGTTCCTTTTTTTTTTTCTCTCCTATTCACAGTGGAACATTTGCAGCAGGATTCAACAACTGTCTCCCTCTTGCATTGTCTTGTCACAGGACAATGCATTGACGCAAGTCTCATAGGACATTGTTAAAGCTAGCCACTGAATCGATAGTAAAATATCACTCTGATATCTATAAAGGCCTGTTAGCTGTTTAATCTAGATATATCTCAGTCCAGGAGAGTTGTAGTTTAAAGGCAAGCTGTGTGGACACATTAAAAAAAATAGTCTCAAAACAGTGATGATAATGGCAATCACTGTCCCATAAGACACTTTGTTTGAACATTTATTTCCCCGCACACTGCCTCTTATACATACTACGACATATGAGGACAGTTTTCTTAGATTTCTATCTGTGTCCAAGCCTAATCTGTGGCAGATGGGGGCACCCATTTGTAAAGTCATTGTAATGTGTGATTGCATCTGACTTCACACTCATATTTAAAAGGAAAAGAAATCTACCTTGTGGCATGTACACGGCACAAGTGAAGGAAACAGCTCACACGTGGAGGGTATTAGAGCAAATGAAATGCAAAATAACACCTCCGGATAACAAGATCTGTTTATCAGACGCTTAAAACCAAAAGTCCTCTGCACTGCTGAGTGCTGACAGATGTGTGGGAGAACACCAGGTAGAAAACTAAATGTGCCAAAAGTTGTTTGGAAAGAAAACTGCCAAGCGCTGTCTAATAACATAAAAAATCAAGCAGAAATCAAAGAGTACACTGGCCTTGTTTCTCTTTGAATGAGATAGTAGAATGAGCTTTAGTTAATACATCATTAGCATGGCAGGCTACCAACACTGACCACTGAAGAAGAAAATGCTCAGAATATAATAAAGATTCAGGGAGTAATTGATCTGTCTTTATTTCTTACCAGTTATCAGATCCGTAAACTCAGGATATTTAAAGACACTGACCCAATACTAGTGCTCTCTATTTCCAGAATTTAAGATCTGTGCACCACATTCACTGGAACTTATTGGGATCATTTTTATCTCAGATAACATGTGATGTGATGGGAAGAAACTGTGACTTAATGAATGTAACTGATTGACTGAATGACACTGACGAAGTAAGTGTGTTTAATGTGGATCTGTCACACCTGGCTGAGGCCCGTTCCACTCAATAATGTTAGACTCTGCGCCAATATTGATCTGGTCCGTAGTACGATCTAATACACAGTGTAAAAACAAGACACATGAGTACTTGAATATATGTTTAGGAATGTTCAGATCTGATATGCAAGATCTGACCTCATTAAGAGGATTGGGTGTTGGCCCTGATGTGACCAGGCCAAATTAAATACTTTCTTTGTCTGTGTTATCATAAAATATAATCATAAAAAAACATGTTTCTGCTGTCATATATTTGGTCTTACGCTAGCTTACATAAAAATTATCCAGATGAATGCAGTGACATTTACAAATTCTACAAATTCTTGGAAAAATGAAAATGCTAGTATCAGATTGGGACTCTGTGTCAGCAGAGTTGAGGTATCACAAGAGAAAATGTTGGATTGGTGCCTCTCTGCAAACAATTCAGTAGTAAGAGACCAGATTTAATCCTGAAAACAGACTCTTTATCTTTCCCTAAACATATGTATGTTTTCCTTCACACACTCCTGCGACCCCCAAAAGACTTCACATCATTCCAGTATTCAGGTTTCTGTCACATGATTGTATCTCATAAGGTCCTTGGGCAGTCATCTCCGGTGGCTACAGACTGGGTGTTCCTCCCTGTGACAGGGCTCATCAGTCACCGGGCCACAGAGAGAGAGAGACAAGCAGACAGCGAAAGCAGAGAAATAAATACCTGCTCCACTAAAGCACATGATTGACAAAGAGGAGCCCTTATTCATCATGATGATGGAGCACCACTCAAGGAAACAGAGAAACAATAACATCTGGGCCTATTGTTTTCCGCAATGATCTTCTGTCTCTCTCACAGAAAAATGTTCCGTTTTTAAGTCATGGCCTGATTGTTTAGGAATTTTTGCCAGACAAAGAGGCCACTTTTAAAAGTTAGTGTCCTTTATGTTTGTCCTCCTCTAACTTTTTCTTTCATCTCCCTCTGAGTTTCTTTTTTCAAGGGCTCGTTCGAGTGTTTCTGAGCTTCCTGATTGGCAGGATGCTACCGCTGCAGTGCCACCTTGACTTACTGGGCAATACTGTCTCCCCCTCTTCCAGAGTTATGAGTCAGCAGTGGGACTGCCGCTCCATCAACTGAGGGCAACATGCTGCTAGAGACAAAGAGAGACAGACAGATAGGGAGGGAGGCAGTGGGAGATGGTGATGATAATGATGTGTGCCTCTGTGGGGGGCTGACACCTTTGACAACATGTCAGCGGTGCCGACCCAGATACCACAGCAGAGAGACAGGCAGGACTCTGCTTTCCAATGGTGGCTTGTGAGAGCCTGTCAGGTAGTTATAGTATTTATGATGACAAAAGTAAAGTAAAACATATGTGATTTAAACTGAGGCAATGTGGTATTAAGCTGGAATAAACTCATAATTAGTATACAACATTCAGCATTCTTGAATTGGAGCAGATTTAAAGAGCACTCCATCAGTTTTACATATTTCAGTTTACTTGTCACAAGGAGTAATACTCAGACTGTGAACATAGTTGACTAATGTCTCCAGAGTTTGGGACAATCTTGGCTTGGGCTTGAGACTGAAAAAAATCAACTGAGCCTTGCATTACAAACTGAGGGTGTGAAGTTTGGAAAAAGGAGACATTTAGGAGATAAGGAGGATCCAGTGAAAGACAGAAGTGTAGAATCCAGTGTTTTTAGAGCCTGATCCATATGATTTTCATTTAGTACGTCTTGGTTTCATCTGCCTGAATTGACGTTTTTTAAAATCTGTTTCTGACAAACCCCCCAACTTTAGAAAGCGATGAAATCGATGGGGTAACACAATATTTTCATAGAAACACCCCGAATGACGCTTTGATTATTTGGTTACACCACCTCAATACATGTTTATGTTTTTATTTGGTTAATTCCTGTTAGCTTTGTTCTGCGCAATACATCTGGTATATGATTTTTAATGGAGGTTAAACTCCTATATCATTCTCACCTTAATACTTAATCCAGCAGCCTCTGTTATAAAACACCAGACAGACTGAAGGCAGGATTCTGATGGCTGATAGTGTTTAATTAACTGTAACCTCAGAATTTATTCTCCCTGCAGTCTCTGACCCACAGTCTGCCCCTCTGGCTCCGCTGAAGAGAAGCTTTATGTTTAAAAGCTTTAGTCTGCTGCACCTGGCCCTTGGGCTGAATCCCTGGCAGGTTTAAGTGTTGGGAGCACAGCTGTGAGGGGCTTTTCTTGGCCTGCGAAGACAAGACAGGGCAGTATAGGCAGATTTCTCCTTTGCTCATCCCTCCGCAGCCAGCAGCAAGCGGCAGGATGAGAAATGCACAAAAATAATTGCCGAATTCAGGCGAACTGTGGAGTTAAATGTTAGCGGTAACGGCTTAAGCTGCATGCAGTTCACATGGCATCAGAACAATCAAATCAATACTAGGCTGCAATTAACAGGCTTTTGTTTATTTGGTGAAGAAAAAAAGAAAGAAAGGGCTTCTAGGTGTTTGTCTAGAGAGCTACACAGCAAGTAACCCCTTGTTACATACTTTCTAGAGTTGGCCTGAAGCACAAGAGCTCGATAACATGATGCTTTATCATCATCTACAGACGTCATTTGTTCTGCCCGCAGACTTTATGACATTTCAAAGTTTCCTCCCCACAATCTGTTACTCTCTTTGTTTCTCTTTCATGTTCCCCTGACCCACCCCCCACCCCACGAAAGCCACAAGACAACACATCAATGATAAAGTGAGTCAAAGCGAGGCAGCAGAATAGCCTTGCATCCTGCACATCGCTCCATCTGTGGGGTATATAATCCGTCTCATGCTCCTCTCCTCCTTTAGCTAAAAAGCACTGATTTCGCCTTCTGCTCGCTCGCCGGGGGTAATCTGACGGGGAGGTTTTTACTTCACCAAGGCTGTGATGTGTTCCGGGGTGTGTGTTTGCGTGCGCTCCTCGCCGGGCTGTGAAAGTATAATTTGCTTAAAGTGAATGCGATCGGGTGCTTTATTGTGGTGGAATTAGTTTACTAGAGGGTGAAAGGCTACCGCAGGGCCAGATTGAGAGACTTGGTGTTTAGAGTGATCTCTCTCCTCCCTCCGTCTCTCTCTCTCTGCCTCTGCGTTACTGCCATATGCCTGTCTGATATCAGCACATGGTAGGCAACACACTCTTATCCGTGTGCCTGTTTATTTGTGTACCTGTTTATCGGTCCTCTCTTTCTCTCCGTGCCTCCTCCTCCTCCTGCTCAGTCCCCTGCTCTCTCAGTCCATCTGTTGTCAAAAAGCAGTATTTATCTGCCTGTCTCTCTGCCCTCTTGTCTAGCTGCAGCTCAAAGAGCAGGTCACTTTGACTACACTCACGCACACACACATCCAGAAGGGCATCTGATTCCTTTCCCCTGCTTTCCTCCAACTCATGAAAGATATCAAATTTGTGGGTGGGTGTGAGGGGGATATTATTTCAGGAACCTCGGAGTGGCCTAGAGGGATCTCCGCACTGAGAGGGACGGATTAGCCCGCCAGTGAATCCCACAGTCCACTGCAGGACCTGTCTATTTATCCACAAAGATGCCTCGGTGACGTTCTATTATTAGCAATATAAACTAAATACAGCACTTATTGATGGCCCACGCTGCAGGAAACAATTCGAGCAAGACATCCCATACTCCCTCGGAGAGTTGGGGATGCAAGCGAAAATTGAGAGGGGAGAGAAAAAGTAGGTTACTGAAGAAAGACCGGCTGCCTCGCTCCATTTGTAAGCAGGAGAACACAAGCACTGGCAGGGTGCAAAGTGTACAGTGTGTGTGCGTCATTGTGTACTGTGTTAAGTGTGCTGCGTGAATGTGTTGCTGTGTCTTTGTGAGGGAGACAGTGGCTGGAAGAATTGTACAAAGAACAACAGAATGGGTAGCATTTATGGATGCATGTGAGTAGATGTACTCTAAGAGTGTACATGCTATTGCACATGTTCTCTTTCATGAATGGGCGCACATTCTCACATGGGCGTTTGCACTTACGAGTAACCATTTGTGCATCAGTTTAGTGCCTCTTTCCACATGAATACCTTTGTTTTTCTGTGTTTTTATTTCATGCACATACTGTGCTTCATATCTCCCAAATGCTATTTGATAGCGTTCATGTGACGGACTGTGCAAAGGCAATGGTCCTGCAGAGTGGCAATGTAACTGTCGGCTCTTTCTGCACCGCTCCGTGTCTTGGCAACAGGGAGTGCGAGGGAACCAGTGCGAGCAGACAAAGACGCTTCCTTCTGCCTGACGAATGCTGCAGAGCGGGTGAGGCAGGCAGGCGAGAGATGGCTTCTGTGCAACAGCATGGGGGTAAGAAGTGGGTCATAAGGAAATCCCCATATGGACAAGCCCCCCACCACCTTATCCCGCTGGGCACTGCCTGTGCTGCCAGCAGCCCTCCAAAACTAACCCAGAGCCCCAAGCGAGAAGCACAGAGGGGACAAACACTGGGCTACATATATACCAAGTTGGCAGATTATTTGGAACAAGCTCTGCCTTGACACAGATTGTACATTCTAACAAGTTATATGTCACGTGACTGCATGTGTGTGGAAGACCAGCATTTCGTGCGTCAGTTGGTGTTAGTCAGAGTAATCGAATCAGTAAGTGTAACTCAATGTTGGAAAGGGCAAATGAATAACCTTAGTGATTTTGAATGGCTCGCTGGTTCTGTTTTGTTCAAAATGGTCGCTGCCCTCAGCCGTTTCACTGATCTACCAAGAACGGCGGGAGCAAACAGACTACAACTTGTGGATCAAAGGGAAAAAAGGAGAATGTCATGAGTCCTGCAACGCAACTTTGCTTGGTCAAAAACAAATCTAGGTTTCTCTGTACATCAACATGGGGTTCCTACCGCTGATGGACAAAGAAACCTGAATCAGGATCCTGCTTCAGAATTATGCTCAGGCATGCAGCCATCCCTCTTTGCATAATAACATATAATGGAACAAAATTTGTATTGTCCGTGTACCTTCACTGAAATGCATGTTCCCCAGATATCAACCCATTCCAACACATCTGGGAAGGTGTTTGAAGGTCAGTTCTTAAATGGCATAGGTTCATATTTGTACAGCAAATATCCCCTGGAGCCCATGCACAGATAATACACTCCCTCTGTTCTAAAGGCCAAAAGGCGTGCAACAAACTTCCAGATAGCACTTAATAAATCAATAACTCAGTGTAGTTCCTAAGCAATGCTCCAGTCTTCACAGTGGGTTATAAACAGTAGTAGTGTCTGCAGACTGATGAGGGTTTCCCCTCAGAAATGTATTCCTCTCAGGGAGGAAGTGCCTCCTCAACTGCATTTAGACAAAAGTGAGTTACTTACATACTCATAAGGATAGAGGGATAACGAAGACTGAGAAATACACACACATTTGCATACGTTCTTACTGTAGATGCATATTGTATATTTCTCTCTGGCATTATCTTTCACTTAGTCTCTCACCTCTGTTTTTTTTTTTTTAAACTATGCATGCATACTGTATACACACACACACACACTAAACACATGCTCACACACATAAACACTTCTGCACCCACTGCTTCATATTCATGTCTTCCCAAATGAACTAAATCTAAACTGGTTAATTATGAGATTCATCGCTGTTAGCACCTGTTAGGTAATTAATGCCAATCACTGCCTTCTGGGGAGAAAAATTATCCTCCATAAAAACACAGTTTAGCTAGAATCACTCTCTGTCTCTCCCTCTCCTCTCTTGTTTCCTACTTCCTTCCTCCATCCCCTGCTTATTACCTCCATCGACCTGCGTGGCCTGCGCCTGCTGTTAGCAAATCATCACAGAAAATAAATAAGCGCTGCTATAAACAAATGTTGCAGAGAATGCCACGCTGGTGGAAGAAGCAGTCGTGGAATTCCATCAACCACAGATGGGTAGTCACTGTATGAGTGTGGACATGGCAATGGAGAAACCTGAGTTGGCAAACACAATCAGAAAACAGTAAATAATTTAGGACTGAGCTAATGCTGGGATGGTAATGGTGGTTCTGGACAGAGTGGTGGTTGGCAAAGCAGGCTTGTGCTGCAGTTTCACAAATGTATTTTGATATTCAAACCAATAGTATTCTATAAAAATTTAATCAGAAGTCAACCTCCTGGTATTAAAACATTCACTCCAGGCTTGCTGGCTGCTGCTGCAGGGTTGGGGCATATGAGGGATACTTTTCCTCTCAGAATTGATATTGGTACATTTCTAGCAAACATGTGTTTCTGAAAATAATGATGATAATCTTCTTTCCAAACATTTGCTTTTACAAAAGCTGCAAACTGCAGTTGCTGGCCAATATATAGGCTATTAAAAGTGTTGCATTTTAGCATCAATAAACCAGTAAAGCAGACAAGATTGTATACATGTAAATAACCTCATTATCACATAGCACACAGCCTCTGTCATAAATAATGACTGAGCTAGCAAACAAATTAAGCTAACATTAACTCCATAGCCAGACATAAGAACTACAGGTAGAGTTACCAGTCCAATCTAATAAAAAACACTTAAAAATAAGGTTTAAAACACCTTTTTTCCTCAGGTGATATATGCATATGTTGACTCATTACAGTTGGTTTGATATGTTTGGATAGGATTGGCTGTTCTGGGGAGAAGGGTGGGGAGAGAGTTCAGTTCAGGTTTCTTTAGTGGTTTGTCTCCTCCCTTATAATTTCTCTGATGCTTCTCTATGGATGTAGTTGTGATGGGCCTTTTTTAACCCTGCATGCTAATTGTTAGCTAAAGATATTCCCCTTGGATGTAATGTATTTGTTTGTTACTGTAGGTAAGAAGCTAGATAGATGGATATGCTAACATTTTGACTCACACTTAGCGCTTGTGTTTTTACATGGTCACATGAAGGTACCACATTTAATATGACGAAGATAGTATATTATACGTATGTGTATTATGTTTTGAAAAAACATAATGTCATATGTAGCTAATAAAGGTATTAAAAGTATGAGGAACTTCCCAAATCAGAGAGACTCAACAGTGACTTCAGCTTAACTGAACTTTTTACCAACAAATTAGAAAAAGAACGGTAGCTTGTTTTCACATTCACAAAAGGACCTGCAATGGTGTGTGATGCATTATAATTTAGTAAGGTTCCAGGAGATAGATATTGTGGGTCAGGGGAGGCAGTCATACATTAATCTAATCTGTTGTGCGGGCAGAGCTGCGTGGAATGAATTATACATCATTTCTGGCTTTTAACTGTTGATCTTAGGGTGACGGGGCGCCTGGTGGAACAATGTACACAATCAGAGAGGAGGAGATGATGAGAAAGAAGTGTGGGATGGGCAGACAAAAAGTAGCTGGCGGCGGGGATGTATTGAGGGTGCAGATTAAAATCAATACAAACATACGGCTGCATTAAATGACACAGGTACAACAAGATGAAATTCAGTACGATGCTGAAATAACATGAGGGGCAGAGAGTGGAATGTTTGTACTCAAAGCCATGCATGTGAAATGTCATATTTAGGCCTGTGCACTGTACAATAGCACACTCAAATGCATAAACACACCCTCACATACATACATAATGGGCTTTTTGTTGACTCCACGTACAAATCTGAGTACTTGATGCTTGACTGTTTAAGACTTAACTCAAGTTCTGACCTTTCAAATCCCCAAGGAAATGAAAAAATAATTTTTAAAAAATTCAAAAAAGCATCAGGCAGGTTTTGCATTGCCACAAACTTTGAATATTTAATTATTAGGCGTTAAAATGACTTGGTCTTAGCTTTGTATAAAACAGTATCACAGCTTATTCTTAAGATGTAATTGTAATTTAATGGTAAGCATTTGAAGACATGAAAGCTTTGAATTGTGCTTACCAAAGTAATTACTCAGATCTGGGAACACAGCAACAATACTACAAAGTATGTTGGGCAATGAGTTTAATTGTGTGATTGTGTATTTTTTTTAGAATGCATACACAGTACTACACTTTGTTTCTTTTCAGTGTAAACACACTACATACTCAGAAGCCGCTTAGAATTAGTGTCTTGTGAACTGGGACACAGCATGTGATGGATGTTTACAATGGAATACAAATCTCTTCCAAATGAAATTAGTCAACCTGGGTATTTGTATAAATCCTGTCTAAACACCTGACTGCTCATGTTTCCTCACGTTGCCAGATTTCAGCCGCTCATTTGTTAGAATAATGTTATTATTAGCATCAAGAATGATGGCCAAAGATGTGCAAATAAGACCTAGGTAGGTAATAATCCCTAAAACAAGCTGCCAGAAACGATCATTTTGTATTACTGACAAGCACGTTTGTACCAGTTATTCCATATCCATACAATCATACAGTATGCACACTCACTGTTGACTTCTCCATCTGCTTATCTACATTGTCTACCAGCATAAACAAGAAATCAATATCTCATCTTCTACTACTGTGCGCTATGCAAGACTGATGCACCTGCCGCATCAATGCTGTTTGTTCACACATGACATGTAAGAAACTTGTCGATGCTACAGCGAAGGCGGACTTTTGTACACAGGGGAGCTTTTCACTAATTCAGGACTAAGTGAATGTTGAAGCCACGTTGCCACAACAGGGCAATGTTGCCATTGTGTGCACGAAGGCGAAACGCAACGGGGAGCTTTGTCTGAATCCTATCCGCTCTGTGTCTTCCCACTTTTATATCAGAAGAGGCCTCAAAGATCGATGGTCTCAGTATGGATTTCCTCTCTCCATCTTGCGTCAAACACTCCCAGCCTCCCCTCTGTCTCTGGCTCCATTCTCCTTTCTGTTTCACTATCTCTCTTCTCTCATCTCTCATCCTCCACTTGCACTCTGCCCGTCTCATTTTTTGTTCCCTCACTTCATTTCGCTCTCTCTCTCTCTCTGTCTTTCAGACTTGGCACATACAACTACTCTCCATCAGTGCTCCGTATATCAGAATGGGGGGGGCACTTTCAGATCCCCTCTGCTTCCATTTCCCAAGATTCCTGAGGGGGACTGATTCAATCGCTGCCTGCTGGTGAGGTTGACAGTGACATCTAAAGGTACCTCTCCCTCTGGATGTCTTGTCTCTTATGACTATTCCTATTCCTCTGCTCACTGCAGCACTCTATGCAAATGCCATTTCTCTAAAGTGAAAAAGTACCTTTCTTGTGTGATTGGAGGTAGTTATCCTATATGTTAAGACGTGCAGAGTTGTATGATTGTAGGCTGTGGGGTAGACACTCAAGGGACATGTTAATTTTACATACTCACAATAATAGAGCTAAATAAATAAAAGTCCAATGCATCATCACAGGCACACTATATTTTACATTACTGGGCAGTCACCTACATTAATGTGCTCTCTGATTTTCCAATAAGGTAAGGCCCGGTGGGATTATAAAGCTCATTAAGTTGCTTTGTGTGCAGACACAGTGCCATGCTGCTGCCTGTGATCTGATGAAAAGATACCGAAATGGTGCATTTGCATATATGCATGAGGCGAAACATGGTGGCCAATGAAAGGGCAGGAAAACAAATCAAATTTCCATACTGAATCAACAGGTTCAAAAAATGCAGAGAGTACTTTCAGCTTGCACATGAATATTATTTATTCAAAACATCATTATGTAACTATTTACCTTAAAACATCTATATAGAAACATCTTCAGAAGTGTCTCTTTCCTTCCTACTCCACACCCAGAACGCATGCTCTTTCACTATGTAACTTTAGTGAGGCAGTACAGTCTCCTATAAGAAATGCCTAACTGAGTAATAGTCAGTGGTTGAAGGCCCAGCAAGTTCAAGAGTAATGCTGAACTAAAAACCAGTGTTCATCTCTGATAAGAATTCTGAAGGGAGTTTGACTTTGTTACAGTGACAGCAATTTCAGCTCTGCAAGCTGGGAATTATGAGGAATATATACCATTCAGCCATGTTTTAGTTCAATGAGTGCAACTATGCAGTCGGAGCTGCGACCTACCAATTGATAAGCTTTGTTTTCTGTACACAAAAACCACTTAACTGCTCGGACTCGGAGCCCAAGAGAATTAATTACCAGTCGTGGCTGTGGAGGTGCTCAGCAAAGTGACATTTTGTTGTTTTAAGTAGAGGGATTAATCGAATGCGTTGAATTTTCAGCAAACTTACATTTTCTGCATCATATAGTTGACTTTTTTTTATTCTTACAAAAACCAAATTGAAAAAATGACTGTTTGTGGGTTATGTGCTAGACTATTTCTTTGCTGGGAGTGATGACTTGACATGAGATTGCCAGGCAACCTGTCACTGTTCCAGCTTTATGCTAAGCTAAGATAGCCGGCTGCTGGCTGCAGTTTCACATTTAACATCTGACATCAGAGTTCTCTCATTTAACTCTGGGCAAGAAACCAAATAAGAATATTTTGTAACACGTCAAACTATTCCTGTAATGCTGTGAAACTGGGTCACCACTGCAATCCATTGTAACTGTTGTTAATTCAAGCTGTCTGTACAGCTGTCTTCCTTCCTTTGCAAGGGAGCGAAGTTCCTCACTCTTCAGAGCCACCTTTTATACGCTAAACATAGGTTTTCAGTGGATCTGTCCTTTAAAAGATTTCGAAGGAAGAATAGTTGAAAGTCTTGCTGATAAAGTTAAGTATTCAGTCGGTGTGTTCTCCTTGACTCTGAGGTGATTCTGGCTGTGTGATGCTCTCACTAACAGTGTCAGGATTTATGCGAATGAAATAAATAAAGACAACATCTGACCTTCCCTGAAAGAAAAGCTCCTGAAACACACAAAAAAAACTGTTTGATCTCTCAGTTTAAATCCTCCAAGGGAGGAGAGTCGTTGTTCAGTTGTAGACTCTACTCATTCCAAATCTCACAGCACAAAATATATGCAATGTACCAATCTGAACGCTGAACATTTCTGATTCTCTGGGGGAAATGGTGAGAGTCTCAACAAAAACTGCAACAAAGCTGCAACAAAAACAACACCAGGAGTAGAAAGAAGAACAGATTCTGTAACCAACTACTGCCATAAGAGACAAGAAATGCCAAGAGAAAAAGCAACAGTGGCCAGAAGCCGAGGGGAGCTGAGAGCAGGGCGATTGCTGCAATCAGAAGGGTGGAAAACAAAACTCCTTCTCTGTTTTTGTGAGGCGTTCCAGGCTGGTAATTTGCAGGCAGGGAGACAGGCACAAGATCTGTCGGAGCGAGAGCCCAGCATCGTGACGCATTTCGCCCAGCCACATGTCCCCTATCCATGGGCCAGCGCCCAGCAGGATGGGGGGTGGTGGGAGCGGGGGCTGTAAGCCTGTCCACGAGTTTGTGTGTTTCAGTGTTTGTGTGTGTCCATATGTATGTATGAGGGCGGGAGGGTGAGCGGCGGGAAGGTGGCCAATGTGTCCCTACCTCCTCGGGGCAGGGTGGTAAGCGAGCCAGGCCATACTGAAGCCCGCAGGCAAGAGAGAGAGAGAGAGAGAAAGAGGCGGAGCTCGCTCTTCCAAGACCGCCACCCTGAGTTTGATGATGCATGGGGAGAGATGGCATGTACGGTGCACGGGGAAGGGAGGGGGGAGTTCACGATTGTGCTCCCAGCATGAGCTTTCCCTGCCTGTGACTTAACATCGCTGGTGGCAGCAGTCAGCTAGCCAAGCAAATCTGCTACCTGCCCTCGGGCTGTGTGTGAAACACAAGCCTGGAACAGAATATGTGTGTGTATGGAGGCTGTACATGTGTGGGTGCTTTTTTGGTGTCCATATGCATGTGAAGAGAAAAGAAAAAGGGCCTTCAGCACTTTAGGGACATGGGAAGTGATCTGTTGCTTTGGCCGGTTCACCCAAAACAGACTGTTCTCTATTAAAGCCAAGACTTTCACAGCACATACATGTGGAAGTGAGTGGCCACTGCACAGATTCGCTCCTATAATACTTTAAGTGTGATAAGATGTAGTCCAATGGTTCCCAAGCTTTTCTTTTTCAGATATACCCCTACAGCCCTGCCAGAGGAACCAAAGTACCCTTCACTGACATTGAAACCACCAGTCATAGAGATTTTAACCTAACTCACATACCAAAAGGTTGTAGTTCTCAAACGGTTGTTTAAAAGTTCCCAGGCGTATATATATACATTATTGGGTGGAAATAATTGGCAATACAGTAATACAGAAATACAGTGGACATCTTGCAAGCTGTGAATTGGCTGATCTGGTTGAATCAGCGCTTTGTTTGTTAGTTAGACCTGCTTAGCAAGCTAGCTACTATGCTAACAGGCTGATCTGCATTCGGCTAGCAGTTTGGCCAGCAAGCATTCAGCTAAACTATAACTACTTTTACATTTCAGAGTAACTACTGCACTCTTTAAAAAATAATCCCTTTAGGTAATCTATTGATTTTAAGAATGTAACTGTATTCTAACCTGTAACTTAATATAGCCGCTCATATTTTGTATTCTAAATAGGTGACATAACTCCATTACATATATTCCGTTATTCCCCTACCACTGAATAGAACAATAGTAAAAGTGGATATTATTTCAGTATTTTCTTTTACACATTTTAACTGCCAATGTTGGTGTTGGTTTAGTCAAATTTGTACTGGCAGTTTTGTCTGGCGGGATGGTGGTGCAGTAGTTAGCACTGTCGCCTCACAGCAAGAAGGCTCTGGGTTCACATCCTGTTTTTGCCAGGGCTTTACTGTGTGGAGTTTGTATGTTCTCTACAGGTTTCCTCTGGGTACTCCAGTGTCCTCCCACAGTCTAAAACAAGCAGGTTAGGCTAATTGGTGACTCTAAATGGCCACTTATTCTTAAGTGTCATGGGGGGACTGGAGTCAATCCCAGCTGACGTTGGGCGAGAGGTGGGGTACACCCTGGACAGATCACCGGTCCATTGCAGGGCTGACATACAAACAAACAACCATTCACACTCACAGTCACACCTACGGGCAATTTGGAGTCACTAATTAACCTGCATGTCTTTGGACTGTGGGAGGAAGCCAGAATACCTGAACCAGGGAACCCACACAAACACAGGGAGAACATGCACAAAAACTCTGCACAAAAAAGCACCTTCTTGCTGTGAGGCGACAGTGCTAACCACTCCACCACCGTCCCGCCAGACAAAACTGCCAGTACAAATTTGACTAAACCAACACCAACATTGGCAGTTAAAATGTGTAAAAGAAAATACTGAAATAATATCCACTTTTACTATTGTTCTATTCAGTGGTAGGGGAATAACGGAATATATGTAATGGAGTTATGTCACCTATTTAGAATACAAAATATGAGCGGCTATATTAAGTTACAGGTTAGAATACAGTTACATTCTTAAAATCAATAGATTACCTAAAGGGATTATTTTTTAAAGAGTGCAGTAGTTACTCTGAAATGTAAAAGTAGTTATAGTTTAGCTGAATGCTTGCTGGCCAAACTGCTAGCCGAATGCAGATCAGCCTGTTAGCATAGTAGCTAGCTTGCTAAGCAGGTCTAACTAACAAACAAAGCGCTGATTCAACCAGATCAGCCAATTCACAGCTTGCAAGATGTCCACTGTATTTCTGTATTACTGTATTGCCAATTATTTCCACCCAATAATGTATATATATACGCCTGGGAACTTTTAAACAACCGTTTGAGAACTACAACCTTTTGGTATGTGAGTTAGGTTAAAATCTCTATGACTGGTGGTTTCAATGTCAGTGAAGGGTACTTTGGTTCCTCTGGCAGGGCTGTAGGGGTATATCTGAAAAAGAAAAGCTTGGGAACCATTGGACTACATCTTATCACACTTAAAGTATTATAGGAGCGAATCTGTGCAGTGGCCACTCACTTCCACATGTATGTGCTGTGAAAGTCTTGGCTTTAATAGAGAACAGTCTGTTTTGGGTGAACCGGCCAAAGCAACAGATCACTTCCCATGTCCCTAAAGTGCTGAAGGCCCTTTTTCTTTTCTCTTCACATGCATATGGACACCAAAAAAGCACCCACACATGTACAGCCTCCATACACACACATATTCTGTTCCAGGCTTGTGTTTCACACACAGCCCGAGGGCAGGTAGCAGATTTGCTTGGCTAGCTGACTGCTGCCACCAGCGATGTTAAGTCACAGGCAGGGAAAGCTCATGCTGGGAGCACAATCGTGAACTCCCCCCTCCCTTCCCCGTGCACCGTACATGCCATCTCTCCCCATGCATCATCAAACTCAGGGTGGCGGTCTTGGAAGAGCGAGCTCCGCCTCTTTCTCTCTCTCTCTCTCTCTTGCCTGCGGGCTTCAGTATGGCCTGGCTCGCTTACCACCCTGCCCCGAGGAGGTAGGGACACATTGGCCACCTTCCCGCCGCTCACCCTCCCGCCCTCATACATACATATGGACACACACAAACACTGAAACACACAAACTCGTGGACAGGCTTACAGCCCCCGCTCCCACCACCCCCCATCCTGCTGGGCGCTGGCCCATGGATAGGGGACATGTGGCTGGGCGAAATGCGTCACGATGCTGGGCTCTCGCTCCGACAGATCTTGTGCCTGTCTCCCTGCCTGCAAATTACCAGCCTGGAACGCCTCACAAAAACAGAGAAGGAGTTTTGTTTTCCACCCTTCTGATTGCAGCAATCGCCCTGCTCTCAGCTCCCCTCGGCTTCTGGCCACTGTTGCTTTTTCTCTTGGCATTTCTTGTCTCTTATGGCAGTAGTTGGTTACAGAATCTGTTCTTCTTTCTACTCCTGGTGTTGTTTTTGTTGCAGCTTTGTTGCAGTTTTTGTTGAGACTCTCACCATTTCCCCCAGAGAATCAGAAATGTTCAGCGTTCAGATTGGTACATTGCATATATTTTGTGCTGTGAGATTTGGAATGAGTAGAGTCTACAACTGAACAACGACTCTCCTCCCTTGGAGGATTTAAACTGAGAGATCAAACAGTTTTTTTTGTGTGTTTCAGGAGCTTTTCTTTCAGGGAAGGTCAGATGTTGTCTTTATTTATTTCATTCGCATAAATCCTGACACTGTTAGTGAGAGCATCACACAGCCAGAATCACCTCAGAGTCAAGGAGAACACACCGACTGAATACTTAACTTTATCAGCAAGACTTTCAACTATTCTTCCTTCGAAATCTTTTAAAGGACAGATCCACTGAAAACCTATGTTTAGCGTATAAAAGGTGGCTCTGAAGAGTGAGGAACTTCGCTCCCTTGCAAAGGAAGGAAGACAGCTGTACAGACAGCTTGAATTAACAACAGTTACAATGGATTGCAGTGGTGACCCAGTTTCACAGCATTACAGGAATAGTTTGACGTGTTACAAAATATTCTTATTTGGTTTCTTGCCCAGAGTTAAATGAGAGAACTCTGATGTCAGATGTTAAATGTGAAACTGCAGCCAGCAGCCGGCTATCTTAGCTTAGCATAAAGCTGGAACAGTGACAGGTTGCCTGGCAATCTCATGTCAAGTCATCACTCCCAGCAAAGAAATAGTCTAGCACATAACCCACAAACAGTCATTTTTTCAATTTGGTTTTTGTAAGAATAAAAAAAAGTCAACTATATGATGCAGAAAATGTAAGTTTGCTGAAAATTCAACGCATTCGATTAATCCCTCTACTTAAAACAACAAAATGTCACTTTGCTGAGCACCTCCACAGCCACGACTGGTAATTAATTCTCTTGGGCTCCGAGTCCGAGCAGTTAAGTGGTTTTTGTGTACAGAAAACAAAGCTTATCAATTGGTAGGTCGCAGCTCCGACTGCATAGTTGCACTCATTGAACTAAAACATGGCTGAATGGTATATATTCCTCATAATTCCCAGCTTGCAGAGCTGAAATTGCTGTCACTGTAACAAAGTCAAACTCCCTTCAGAATTCTTATCAGAGATGAACACTGGTTTTTAGTTCAGCATTACTCTTGAACTTGCTGGGCCTTCAACCACTGACTATTACTCAGTTAGGCATTTCTTATAGGAGACTGTACTGCCTCACTAAAGTTACATAGTGAAAGAGCATGCGTTCTGGGTGTGGAGTAGGAAGGAAAGAGACACTTCTGAAGATGTTTCTATATAGATGTTTTAAGGTAAATAGTTACATAATGATGTTTTGAATAAATAATATTCATGTGCAAGCTGAAAGTACTCTCTGCATTTTTTGAACCTGTTGATTCAGTATGGAAATTTGATTTGTTTTCCTGCCCTTTCATTGGCCACCATGTTTCGCCTCATGCATATATGCAAATGCACCATTTCGGTATCTTTTCATCAGATCACAGGCAGCAGCATGGCACTGTGTCTGCACACAAAGCAACTTAATGAGCTTTATAATCCCACCGGGCCTTACCTTATTGGAAAATCAGAGAGCACATTAATGTAGGTGACTGCCCAGTAATGTAAAATATAGTGTGCCTGTGATGATGCATTGGACTTTTATTTATTTAGCTCTATTATTGTGAGTATGTAAAATTAACATGTCCCTTGAGTGTCTACCCCACAGCCTACAATCATACAACTCTGCACGTCTTAACATATAGGATAACTACCTCCAATCACACAAGAAAGGTACTTTTTCACTTTAGAGAAATGGCATTTGCATAGAGTGCTGCAGTGAGCAGAGGAATAGGAATAGTCATAAGAGACAAGACATCCAGAGGGAGAGGTACCTTTAGATGTCACTGTCAACCTCACCAGCAGGCAGCGATTGAATCAGTCCCCCTCAGGAATCTTGGGAAATGGAAGCAGAGGGGATCTGAAAGTGCCCCCCCCATTCTGATATACGGAGCACTGATGGAGAGTAGTTGTATGTGCCAAGTCTGAAAGACAGAGAGAGAGAGAGAGCGAAATGAAGTGAGGGAACAAAAAATGAGACGGGCAGAGTGCAAGTGGAGGATGAGAGATGAGAGAAGAGAGATAGTGAAACAGAAAGGAGAATGGAGCCAGAGACAGAGGGGAGGCTGGGAGTGTTTGACGCAAGATGGAGAGAGGAAATCCATACTGAGACCATCGATCTTTGAGGCCTCTTCTGATATAAAAGTGGGAAGACACAGAGCGGATAGGATTCAGACAAAGCTCCCCGTTGCGTTTCGCCTTCGTGCACACAATGGCAACATTGCCCTGTTGTGGCAACGTGGCTTCAACATTCACTTAGTCCTGAATTAGTGAAAAGCTCCCCTGTGTACAAAAGTCCGCCTTCGCTGTAGCATCGACAAGTTTCTTACATGTCATGTGTGAACAAACAGCATTGATGCGGCAGGTGCATCAGTCTTGCATAGCGCACAGTAGTAGAAGATGAGATATTGATTTCTTGTTTATGCTGGTAGACAATGTAGATAAGCAGATGGAGAAGTCAACAGTGAGTGTGCATACTGTATGATTGTATGGATATGGAATAACTGGTACAAACGTGCTTGTCAGTAATACAAAATGATCGTTTCTGGCAGCTTGTTTTAGGGATTATTACCTACCTAGGTCTTATTTGCACATCTTTGGCCATCATTCTTGATGCTAATAATAACATTATTCTAACAAATGAGCGGCTGAAATCTGGCAACGTGAGGAAACATGAGCAGTCAGGTGTTTAGACAGGATTTATACAAATACCCAGGTTGACTAATTTCATTTGGAAGAGATTTGTATTCCATTGTAAACATCCATCACATGCTGTGTCCCAGTTCACAAGACACTAATTCTAAGCGGCTTCTGAGTATGTAGTGTGTTTACACTGAAAAGAAACAAAGTGTAGTACTGTGTATGCATTCTAAAAAAAATACACAATCACACAATTAAACTCATTGCCCAACATACTTTGTAGTATTGTTGCTGTGTTCCCAGATCTGAGTAATTACTTTGGTAAGCACAATTCAAAGCTTTCATGTCTTCAAATGCTTACCATTAAATTACAATTACATCTTAAGAATAAGCTGTGATACTGTTTTATACAAAGCTAAGACCAAGTCATTTTAACGCCTAATAATTAAATATTCAAAGTTTGTGGCAATGCAAAACCTGCCTGATGCTTTTTTGAATTTTTTAAAAATTATTTTTTCATTTCCTTGGGGATTTGAAAGGTCAGAACTTGAGTTAAGTCTTAAACAGTCAAGCATCAAGTACTCAGATTTGTACGTGGAGTCAACAAAAAGCCCATTATGTATGTATGTGAGGGTGTGTTTATGCATTTGAGTGTGCTATTGTACAGTGCACAGGCCTAAATATGACATTTCACATGCATGGCTTTGAGTACAAACATTCCACTCTCTGCCCCTCATGTTATTTCAGCATCGTACTGAATTTCATCTTGTTGTACCTGTGTCATTTAATGCAGCCGTATGTTTGTATTGATTTTAATCTGCACCCTCAATACATCCCCGCCGCCAGCTACTTTTTGTCTGCCCATCCCACACTTCTTTCTCATCATCTCCTCCTCTCTGATTGTGTACATTGTTCCACCAGGCGCCCCGTCACCCTAAGATCAACAGTTAAAAGCCAGAAATGATGTATAATTCATTCCACGCAGCTCTGCCCGCACAACAGATTAGATTAATGTATGACTGCCTCCCCTGACCCACAATATCTATCTCCTGGAACCTTACTAAATTATAATGCATCACACACCATTGCAGGTCCTTTTGTGAATGTGAAAACAAGCTACCGTTCTTTTTCTAATTTGTTGGTAAAAAGTTCAGTTAAGCTGAAGTCACTGTTGAGTCTCTCTGATTTGGGAAGTTCCTCATACTTTTAATACCTTTATTAGCTACATATGACATTATGTTTTTTCAAAACATAATACACATACGTATAATATACTATCTTCGTCATATTAAATGTGGTACCTTCATGTGACCATGTAAAAACACAAGCGCTAAGTGTGAGTCAAAATGTTAGCATATCCATCTATCTAGCTTCTTACCTACAGTAACAAACAAATACATTACATCCAAGGGGAATATCTTTAGCTAACAATTAGCATGCAGGGTTAAAAAAGGCCCATCACAACTACATCCATAGAGAAGCATCAGAGAAATTATAAGGGAGGAGACAAACCACTAAAGAAACCTGAACTGAACTCTCTCCCCACCCTTCTCCCCAGAACAGCCAATCCTATCCAAACATATCAAACCAACTGTAATGAGTCAACATATGCATATATCACCTGAGGAAAAAAGGTGTTTTAAACCTTATTTTTAAGTGTTTTTTATTAGATTGGACTGGTAACTCTACCTGTAGTTCTTATGTCTGGCTATGGAGTTAATGTTAGCTTAATTTGTTTGCTAGCTCAGTCATTATTTATGACAGAGGCTGTGTGCTATGTGATAATGAGGTTATTTACATGTATACAATCTTGTCTGCTTTACTGGTTTATTGATGCTAAAATGCAACACTTTTAATAGCCTATATATTGGCCAGCAACTGCAGTTTGCAGCTTTTGTAAAAGCAAATGTTTGGAAAGAAGATTATCATCATTATTTTCAGAAACACATGTTTGCTAGAAATGTACCAATATCAATTCTGAGAGGAAAAGTATCCCTCATATGCCCCAACCCTGCAGCAGCAGCCAGCAAGCCTGGAGTGAATGTTTTAATACCAGGAGGTTGACTTCTGATTAAATTTTTATAGAATACTATTGGTTTGAATATCAAAATACATTTGTGAAACTGCAGCACAAGCCTGCTTTGCCAACCACCACTCTGTCCAGAACCACCATTACCATCCCAGCATTAGCTCAGTCCTAAATTATTTACTGTTTTCTGATTGTGTTTGCCAACTCAGGTTTCTCCATTGCCATGTCCACACTCATACAGTGACTACCCATCTGTGGTTGATGGAATTCCACGACTGCTTCTTCCACCAGCGTGGCATTCTCTGCAACATTTGTTTATAGCAGCGCTTATTTATTTTCTGTGATGATTTGCTAACAGCAGGCGCAGGCCACGCAGGTCGATGGAGGTAATAAGCAGGGGATGGAGGAAGGAAGTAGGAAACAAGAGAGGAGAGGGAGAGACAGAGAGTGATTCTAGCTAAACTGTGTTTTTATGGAGGATAATTTTTCTCCCCAGAAGGCAGTGATTGGCATTAATTACCTAACAGGTGCTAACAGCGATGAATCTCATAATTAACCAGTTTAGATTTAGTTCATTTGGGAAGACATGAATATGAAGCAGTGGGTGCAGAAGTGTTTATGTGTGTGAGCATGTGTTTAGTGTGTGTGTGTGTGTATACAGTATGCATGCATAGTTTAAAAAAAAAAAAACAGAGGTGAGAGACTAAGTGAAAGATAATGCCAGAGAGAAATATACAATATGCATCTACAGTAAGAACGTATGCAAATGTGTGTGTATTTCTCAGTCTTCGTTATCCCTCTATCCTTATGAGTATGTAAGTAACTCACTTTTGTCTAAATGCAGTTGAGGAGGCACTTCCTCCCTGAGAGGAATACATTTCTGAGGGGAAACCCTCATCAGTCTGCAGACACTACTACTGTTTATAACCCACTGTGAAGACTGGAGCATTGCTTAGGAACTACACTGAGTTATTGATTTATTAAGTGCTATCTGGAAGTTTGTTGCACGCCTTTTGGCCTTTAGAACAGAGGGAGTGTATTATCTGTGCATGGGCTCCAGGGGATATTTGCTGTACAAATATGAACCTATGCCATTTAAGAACTGACCTTCAAACACCTTCCCAGATGTGTTGGAATGGGTTGATATCTGGGGAACATGCATTTCAGTGAAGGTACACGGACAATACAAATTTTGTTCCATTATATGTTATTATGCAAAGAGGGATGGCTGCATGCCTGAGCATAATTCTGAAGCAGGATCCTGATTCAGGTTTCTTTGTCCATCAGCGGTAGGAACCCCATGTTGATGTACAGAGAAACCTAGATTTGTTTTTGACCAAGCAAAGTTGCGTTGCAGGACTCATGACATTCTCCTTTTTTCCCTTTGATCCACAAGTTGTAGTCTGTTTGCTCCCGCCGTTCTTGGTAGATCAGTGAAACGGCTGAGGGCAGCGACCATTTTGAACAAAACAGAACCAGCGAGCCATTCAAAATCACTAAGGTTATTCATTTGCCCTTTCCAACATTGAGTTACACTTACTGATTCGATTACTCTGACTAACACCAACTGACGCACGAAATGCTGGTCTTCCACACACATGCAGTCACGTGACATATAACTTGTTAGAATGTACAATCTGTGTCAAGGCAGAGCTTGTTCCAAATAATCTGCCAACTTGGTATATATGTAGCCCAGTGTTTGTCCCCTCTGTGCTTCTCGCTTGGGGCTCTGGGTTAGTTTTGGAGGGCTGCTGGCAGCACAGGCAGTGCCCAGCGGGATAAGGTGGTGGGGGGCTTGTCCATATGGGGATTTCCTTATGACCCACTTCTTACCCCCATGCTGTTGCACAGAAGCCATCTCTCGCCTGCCTGCCTCACCCGCTCTGCAGCATTCGTCAGGCAGAAGGAAGCGTCTTTGTCTGCTCGCACTGGTTCCCTCGCACTCCCTGTTGCCAAGACACGGAGCGGTGCAGAAAGAGCCGACAGTTACATTGCCACTCTGCAGGACCATTGCCTTTGCACAGTCCGTCACATGAACGCTATCAAATAGCATTTGGGAGATATGAAGCACAGTATGTGCATGAAATAAAAACACAGAAAAACAAAGGTATTCATGTGGAAAGAGGCACTAAACTGATGCACAAATGGTTACTCGTAAGTGCAAACGCCCATGTGAGAATGTGCGCCCATTCATGAAAGAGAACATGTGCAATAGCATGTACACTCTTAGAGTACATCTACTCACATGCATCCATAAATGCTACCCATTCTGTTGTTCTTTGTACAATTCTTCCAGCCACTGTCTCCCTCACAAAGACACAGCAACACATTCACGCAGCACACTTAACACAGTACACAATGACGCACACACACTGTACACTTTGCACCCTGCCAGTGCTTGTGTTCTCCTGCTTACAAATGGAGCGAGGCAGCCGGTCTTTCTTCAGTAACCTACTTTTTCTCTCCCCTCTCAATTTTCGCTTGCATCCCCAACTCTCCGAGGGAGTATGGGATGTCTTGCTCGAATTGTTTCCTGCAGCGTGGGCCATCAATAAGTGCTGTATTTAGTTTATATTGCTAATAATAGAACGTCACCGAGGCATCTTTGTGGATAAATAGACAGGTCCTGCAGTGGACTGTGGGATTCACTGGCGGGCTAATCCGTCCCTCTCAGTGCGGAGATCCCTCTAGGCCACTCCGAGGTTCCTGAAATAATATCCCCCTCACACCCACCCACAAATTTGATATCTTTCATGAGTTGGAGGAAAGCAGGGGAAAGGAATCAGATGCCCTTCTGGATGTGTGTGTGCGTGAGTGTAGTCAAAGTGACCTGCTCTTTGAGCTGCAGCTAGACAAGAGGGCAGAGAGACAGGCAGATAAATACTGCTTTTTGACAACAGATGGACTGAGAGAGCAGGGGACTGAGCAGGAGGAGGAGGAGGCACGGAGAGAAAGAGAGGACCGATAAACAGGTACACAAATAAACAGGCACACGGATAAGAGTGTGTTGCCTACCATGTGCTGATATCAGACAGGCATATGGCAGTAACGCAGAGGCAGAGAGAGAGAGACGGAGGGAGGAGAGAGATCACTCTAAACACCAAGTCTCTCAATCTGGCCCTGCGGTAGCCTTTCACCCTCTAGTAAACTAATTCCACCACAATAAAGCACCCGATCGCATTCACTTTAAGCAAATTATACTTTCACAGCCCGGCGAGGAGCGCACGCAAACACACACCCCGGAACACATCACAGCCTTGGTGAAGTAAAAACCTCCCCGTCAGATTACCCCCGGCGAGCGAGCAGAAGGCGAAATCAGTGCTTTTTAGCTAAAGGAGGAGAGGAGCATGAGACGGATTATATACCCCACAGATGGAGCGATGTGCAGGATGCAAGGCTATTCTGCTGCCTCGCTTTGACTCACTTTATCATTGATGTGTTGTCTTGTGGCTTTCGTGGGGTGGGGGGTGGGTCAGGGGAACATGAAAGAGAAACAAAGAGAGTAACAGATTGTGGGGAGGAAACTTTGAAATGTCATAAAGTCTGCGGGCAGAACAAATGACGTCTGTAGATGATGATAAAGCATCATGTTATCGAGCTCTTGTGCTTCAGGCCAACTCTAGAAAGTATGTAACAAGGGGTTACTTGCTGTGTAGCTCTCTAGACAAACACCTAGAAGCCCTTTCTTTCTTTTTTTCTTCACCAAATAAACAAAAGCCTGTTAATTGCAGCCTAGTATTGATTTGATTGTTCTGATGCCATGTGAACTGCATGCAGCTTAAGCCGTTACCGCTAACATTTAACTCCACAGTTCGCCTGAATTCGGCAATTATTTTTGTGCATTTCTCATCCTGCCGCTTGCTGCTGGCTGCGGAGGGATGAGCAAAGGAGAAATCTGCCTATACTGCCCTGTCTTGTCTTCGCAGGCCAAGAAAAGCCCCTCACAGCTGTGCTCCCAACACTTAAACCTGCCAGGGATTCAGCCCAAGGGCCAGGTGCAGCAGACTAAAGCTTTTAAACATAAAGCTTCTCTTCAGCGGAGCCAGAGGGGCAGACTGTGGGTCAGAGACTGCAGGGAGAATAAATTCTGAGGTTACAGTTAATTAAACACTATCAGCCATCAGAATCCTGCCTTCAGTCTGTCTGGTGTTTTATAACAGAGGCTGCTGGATTAAGTATTAAGGTGAGAATGATATAGGAGTTTAACCTCCATTAAAAATCATATACCAGATGTATTGCGCAGAACAAAGCTAACAGGAATTAACCAAATAAAAACATAAACATGTATTGAGGTGGTGTAACCAAATAATCAAAGCGTCATTCGGGGTGTTTCTATGAAAATATTGTGTTACCCCATCGATTTCATCGCTTTCTAAAGTTGGGGGGTTTGTCAGAAACAGATTTTAAAAAACGTCAATTCAGGCAGATGAAACCAAGACGTACTAAATGAAAATCATATGGATCAGGCTCTAAAAACACTGGATTCTACACTTCTGTCTTTCACTGGATCCTCCTTATCTCCTAAATGTCTCCTTTTTCCAAACTTCACACCCTCAGTTTGTAATGCAAGGCTCAGTTGATTTTTTTCAGTCTCAAGCCCAAGCCAAGATTGTCCCAAACTCTGGAGACATTAGTCAACTATGTTCACAGTCTGAGTATTACTCCTTGTGACAAGTAAACTGAAATATGTAAAACTGATGGAGTGCTCTTTAAATCTGCTCCAATTCAAGAATGCTGAATGTTGTATACTAATTATGAGTTTATTCCAGCTTAATACCACATTGCCTCAGTTTAAATCACATATGTTTTACTTTACTTTTGTCATCATAAATACTATAACTACCTGACAGGCTCTCACAAGCCACCATTGGAAAGCAGAGTCCTGCCTGTCTCTCTGCTGTGGTATCTGGGTCGGCACCGCTGACATGTTGTCAAAGGTGTCAGCCCCCCACAGAGGCACACATCATTATCATCACCATCTCCCACTGCCTCCCTCCCTATCTGTCTGTCTCTCTTTGTCTCTAGCAGCATGTTGCCCTCAGTTGATGGAGCGGCAGTCCCACTGCTGACTCATAACTCTGGAAGAGGGGGAGACAGTATTGCCCAGTAAGTCAAGGTGGCACTGCAGCGGTAGCATCCTGCCAATCAGGAAGCTCAGAAACACTCGAACGAGCCCTTGAAAAAAGAAACTCAGAGGGAGATGAAAGAAAAAGTTAGAGGAGGACAAACATAAAGGACACTAACTTTTAAAAGTGGCCTCTTTGTCTGGCAAAAATTCCTAAACAATCAGGCCATGACTTAAAAACGGAACATTTTTCTGTGAGAGAGACAGAAGATCATTGCGGAAAACAATAGGCCCAGATGTTATTGTTTCTCTGTTTCCTTGAGTGGTGCTCCATCATCATGATGAATAAGGGCTCCTCTTTGTCAATCATGTGCTTTAGTGGAGCAGGTATTTATTTCTCTGCTTTCGCTGTCTGCTTGTCTCTCTCTCTCTGTGGCCCGGTGACTGATGAGCCCTGTCACAGGGAGGAACACCCAGTCTGTAGCCACCGGAGATGACTGCCCAAGGACCTTATGAGATACAATCATGTGACAGAAACCTGAATACTGGAATGATGTGAAGTCTTTTGGGGGTCGCAGGAGTGTGTGAAGGAAAACATACATATGTTTAGGGAAAGATAAAGAGTCTGTTTTCAGGATTAAATCTGGTCTCTTACTACTGAATTGTTTGCAGAGAGGCACCAATCCAACATTTTCTCTTGTGATACCTCAACTCTGCTGACACAGAGTCCCAATCTGATACTAGCATTTTCATTTTTCCAAGAATTTGTAGAATTTGTAAATGTCACTGCATTCATCTGGATAATTTTTATGTAAGCTAGCGTAAGACCAAATATATGACAGCAGAAACATGTTTTTTTATGATTATATTTTATGATAACACAGACAAAGAAAGTATTTAATTTGGCCTGGTCACATCAGGGCCAACACCCAATCCTCTTAATGAGGTCAGATCTTGCATATCAGATCTGAACATTCCTAAACATATATTCAAGTACTCATGTGTCTTGTTTTTACACTGTGTATTAGATCGTACTACGGACCAGATCAATATTGGCGCAGAGTCTAACATTATTGAGTGGAACGGGCCTCAGCCAGGTGTGACAGATCCACATTAAACACACTTACTTCGTCAGTGTCATTCAGTCAATCAGTTACATTCATTAAGTCACAGTTTCTTCCCATCACATCACATGTTATCTGAGATAAAAATGATCCCAATAAGTTCCAGTGAATGTGGTGCACAGATCTTAAATTCTGGAAATAGAGAGCACTAGTATTGGGTCAGTGTCTTTAAATATCCTGAGTTTACGGATCTGATAACTGGTAAGAAATAAAGACAGATCAATTACTCCCTGAATCTTTATTATATTCTGAGCATTTTCTTCTTCAGTGGTCAGTGTTGGTAGCCTGCCATGCTAATGATGTATTAACTAAAGCTCATTCTACTATCTCATTCAAAGAGAAACAAGGCCAGTGTACTCTTTGATTTCTGCTTGATTTTTTATGTTATTAGACAGCGCTTGGCAGTTTTCTTTCCAAACAACTTTTGGCACATTTAGTTTTCTACCTGGTGTTCTCCCACACATCTGTCAGCACTCAGCAGTGCAGAGGACTTTTGGTTTTAAGCGTCTGATAAACAGATCTTGTTATCCGGAGGTGTTATTTTGCATTTCATTTGCTCTAATACCCTCCACGTGTGAGCTGTTTCCTTCACTTGTGCCGTGTACATGCCACAAGGTAGATTTCTTTTCCTTTTAAATATGAGTGTGAAGTCAGATGCAATCACACATTACAATGACTTTACAAATGGGTGCCCCCATCTGCCACAGATTAGGCTTGGACACAGATAGAAATCTAAGAAAACTGTCCTCATATGTCGTAGTATGTATAAGAGGCAGTGTGCGGGGAAATAAATGTTCAAACAAAGTGTCTTATGGGACAGTGATTGCCATTATCATCACTGTTTTGAGACTATTTTTTTTAATGTGTCCACACAGCTTGCCTTTAAACTACAACTCTCCTGGACTGAGATATATCTAGATTAAACAGCTAACAGGCCTTTATAGATATCAGAGTGATATTTTACTATCGATTCAGTGGCTAGCTTTAACAATGTCCTATGAGACTTGCGTCAATGCATTGTCCTGTGACAAGACAATGCAAGAGGGAGACAGTTGTTGAATCCTGCTGCAAATGTTCCACTGTGAATAGGAGAGAAAAAAAAAAAGGAACAATAGAAATCGATAGCTCTTCAAAATGAGGAAGGTATGACGGAAGGCTGTAATCATAAAAGGGTGCAGCGGAAGTCATTGTGCTTTCAAAGGCTCAGGGAGGAACAATTAAGGGTAGATAAGCTATTCTCTCTGCTATCATTTCCCACCGCCATTTCCCATGACAGACTTCTCAATAATACGGTTTCCCTGCATCGTACTCCTATCTTTTAATGGTCAGCCCTCATGAGAATTACTCAGAGATATGTGATCGGTTTTGGAGCAGAGTTGGCTGCGCAGACTTCTCTGTATCTCTTGAGCATTTCACGACACTCTCTCCGTTGTGCCCCCCCTCTGAGCTCCCTCTCACTATCTCTTCCTAAATGGGAGTGTACTGATGCGCTAATGAGTGAAGACAAAGCTAGCAGCATATGGTGATGATAATGAGATGAACAATGTTTGGAAAACAAGGCCATATATAAGACTGAGGATCTGACACATAGCGTTGGAACAGACAGACAGTGTTGTGCGCTGAATGCCATACAGCAGCCTTACGGCTAAGCTACGTGAGATATATTATTTATGACCATGCACACCCAACTCCTTAAGGCACTGCTTCTGGGAAAATAAATGAATGCTGGTGCCAGTGACATGCCTTTAAAATGATAAGATCCTTTCGTCACATTGAACATGGCTAGATTTTCCCCAAGTTTTGACACAAGTTCTCATTCTGTAGCACTAAAACTTATTGTGTCGCAAAACTGCCAAGTCCTGTAGTCTAAAGCAGTACCTCCACAGCTGTTAGATGTTCAAAACTGTGTTAAATGTTATTTAACACTGTAAAATATTGTTTGGGTAATGTCTGGTTTAATTAAGTTTGCATTCATTCTGCTAGTGGCAGAAGCTAGCTGTGTATCCATTACTTTTAGCTAGCCATTTCAATTGCTTCTCTGCTACAATTAGCTATCAAATTTAACCTGTTACTTTCAGCGATTTCACCACTTATCCAAAAGTAATCTATTCAAGTTACTTTTAGCTAACTGTTTGAACCTTTATTCATCTCTTCTAGCAACACATCCATTATTTCTTGCTACCTGTTTGGACCTGCTCCTGCTTGCTACTTGAACACTGTCTCAAACACAGTATATGGTGTTGAGGTGTTATAACTGACTCACTATATGCATATACAGTTATTTTATATATTTCAAATTACATGAGCAGTCTTTCCACATATCCCCTGGCAGCAAATAGCCCTGGTTGGCAGTCACTGATCTAAAGGCTATTCAGTGACTTTTGAAGCACCTCTAAAAGCTGGGAGCTGTTTGCTTGACTCTCCTAAAGCTGGCACTCTTTCAACGTATAAGCATCGGTGTCAAATAGTTTCTGTCTGTGAGCTTTTTGGCCCTTACACTTGCCACCCACTGCTGACGGCGCCAGCAGGTAGCAAGACCCACGGAGCCTCGGACATCTGTTCTTGTCTCACTTTCTGTCTCTCTCTCATGCTAGCAAACTTTCTTGTTTATATATCACAAGTATCTGATGAATATTCTCCCCCATGGCCACCAATCACGTAGGTCTGAGTGGTTCATCTCAGGCCCCAAACCCGCCTTCTTTGCTCAAGCCCCCACATGAACTCATTCACCTTACGGCGCGCCGTATAAAAGGGGATTTTACACCCGGCTCCTGGCGAAATTCCCATGAGCTCAACGGTCGCATCTCGATGCCTCTCCCCACTCTGTGATCCTCGCTGTCCTCCGTGCTGCAGGAGAGCGATATGGACCGAAGGGATGAGGTCAAGACAGAAGCGGCGCTTCTCTTATGTACTGTAAACAGACAGGAGGGCAAATAAAGAGGAAGCTCTCGCCTCCCACCTCACACAGGCTCACACATAACCTGCTTACCATTTTCACCGTGACTAAATGTGCATATGCAGAGAAACAGAGAGGACCCCACACACTCCTACTCACACACAAGGATGCGTGTACACTGTCACATAAGGGTGAATGATTTGGACAAGTCAAGAGCTCTTACAGCTACATAATAAATACGGAAGACTTGACAATTTAGAGAATGCTTTTTGTAGTCTCATGTAGCTTGTTTTGGGCACAGTTTTCATATAATTGTTCTGAACTAATATCACAAAGATATTTACTGACGCTCCCATTTTCACAGAACAAAACACGCAGCAGCTTTGGACAACTGCGCACGTCTCAGCTTTCATTGTCAGGCTCTATTTACACAGGTTTTCATTGTCGGTGCAGACTTTTGTGTCAACATCTATTCAACATCAAAATGCCTTGCTTGGTTATACCCTAAGATGACTCATAAAATTGCCTTTTTACCAAACTAGAGCAAGTCCTTCAATAAAACATGCATGCTTTTTTGACAATGCCTGACAGAGCTGTTAGGATGTGACCTAGAACAAGCTTAGAGGAGGCAAAGCAGACACGTGAAGAATAAGTGGAGGGAGATGAACAGACAGACCGACGGAGCAGCAGGCAACATAACATAGGTTGCATAACAATGACTTTTTCAGTACAGTACAGCCGGCCTGCCTGTTGATATGTGGGCGCGGGTGACTGCGGGACAATGCGAACTCGCCGTGTGCTGCAGAGCAAATACTACACGAGAGAATACTGTTGCCATGACAAGAGAGAGGAAGAGAGAGATGGAGAGGGTTGAGTAATGACAGTGAGGCAGTTTTGCAGCTGAAGAAAAGAAGAGGGTTTATCCATTTGCAGAGTGAGGAGAAAGAGGGAATAATAGATGAGTCAGCTGCTTACAATTTTCAGCGCCGAATCAAACAGGCATTGAAATTACACTGTACAGCCAGGAGCAATGGACCCAGGCCAATATGAGATAGAGGCACTCCTCCTACATACATGTGCTCTGGCTCTCTCTTGATGTCTCTGTTTCTCTTTGTTTTTTTCTTCTTCATTTTCTCTTGCACACACTCACACACAACTATGCAGTACACATCAAGGGATGGAGTTGAATGTGTTGTCTACCCTGCTCCCCCACCCTCATTCAGTGTGTAGAGAATATATTCTTGTCCGGGACATGAGAAAAGCACAGATACCGGTTCTGCCCCGGGAGGATTGCCTCTCAGCTCCATGCTGAATGTCTGTCTTCCCACGAGGGAGACGGTGCGGCTTTGAAATCACTCTGTGTTTTGGTGCTGTATGACTCTGCCTCTGCAGTGTTATGTAGTGCGCACTCATGTTGTGCGTTGCTGACTGCACTGTCTGTTACCTGGTGGTCATAAGCTCATCATCCAAACGCTGTCTCATCAGTGTAGTCACACTTACTGTAATCCTGACATGCCTGCGCCTTGCCCTGCAGTGTGAATTCATGTAAATGTCTTTTCCTTTAATGTTGAGGTTCAAACGGTGGCATATATTTAAAAAACCACCAAATGCAAAGCTTTCCCTGACAAACCCTTAAGTAGTCCTCTGTGACAACTTCATATAAATAAATGCCCAGTTTCCTCCTGTCAGTGATCAATGTAACATAGCAATAATGCAGCCTTAAGCCAGTTTTACAATATACACAGCCAGTGTTGTGAGTGGTTCTTTGTAAAGAAATAACAGGAAGAGTTAAAGCTTTCATATTGGTCAGCAATAATCTTGCACAGCCAGACGTCCATCTTGTCAAGCTCACAGAGGTCTGAGGGAAATCATAATAACTGACCTTTAGAAATCTTCAGGCAGCCATTCAACTGACTGTGGGATGGAAAACACCCACCGATGGAAACGATAGACCCGAATGGATTCGATTATAAGTTAGAAATGTGGATTCTATACTTCAGTGGTAAAATACAATAAAACGTTTCTTTCATGTGGTATGTTTTCTCAAAAATGACATGGTGTTAATTGAATTTTGCTCCCACTCAGTCAGCAATAAATACAACTTTTTTAAGTCTTTGTGCTAACACTCCATCTAGCTAAAAATCCAAAGATGACAGACACCAAACGCAGCACTGCCTACAAGCTAGTTGAGTTTCATTACATGATTTGTTGCTCTGCTTCTGATCTTTTCTACTATAACTAACCTTTGAGTGTGAACTTCCTTGTTGAGATATTGCTTTAAGGAAGCAAGAATATAACAATAGCAACAGTCGCTAGTTCAAAATAAGTAGGACAACTAGCCTGCTAGCACAAGCTAGCAGCCATCATACAGTCATTACAGATGAACAATATAATACCACCAAAACAAATTCAAAGCTCCAAAAATAAAGTGAAAGGCAGCAAGGTTTAGATGACTAAATTCCCAGCAGGAGTTACATTAAGAGGGACGACTGAGCTGCCACTTTTTATGAATCCCAAACATCCATCCTCAGTCTTTTACTTTGAAGTCACTGAAAACGTCACCGTTACAATATTATTGACAGTGAAATGGAATTATTCAACATGTTTTTGTTTTTTTTAAGTGGTTGATATCTCCTACACAAGGTGGTGGTAATAGTTACTGTATTGTACCTCCACCAAAAGCTGCAGATTATGTAATCAGCTCTGTCTGTCATAAAAACACACTATCTGCCAGACTGTCCTCTGGGTTTTAAAATACATTTGGCAACATGAAATTTGGACAAAAAATCTTTCCTCTAGCACCACCATCAGTCCAACCTTTTAGTTTTCATTTGAACACTGTGTTTTCTGGGCTTCTTCATGTACACAATATCCTCTGTACATGCTCTGTGCATTGATTTTGTTGACATAATAACCTTTCACCCAGCACTTTACACAACTGCCATCTATCCAGAATTGCTCGGCCGTGACTGTGAATAATAGTGAATAATATTTAAGTCAGACTCCTTCAGTTTCTATGATTTTTTTCTTTCTTAATTCAACACAGCTCAGAGTTATTGTCTTAATTGTTGATTAGGATGCAGAGGAGCATTATTGTGGGATCTAAGTTTGTCTTTATTTTCCATTTTGTTTGACCCAAACTAAAAACTAAATAAGCTTTTAATTGTCATCACTGATTCTCAGCTGCATCCAATTGTGTTGCCGTCCTAATCCTGAGGAAAAACCTTCCGTGACGTTACAGAATCAGCGTGTTTTGGTTCAGGTGGATGAAGGCACTGTGACCACGCCGGCAGAGCCCCCCCCCCCCCCAGCCCTGACAGGCATCCTGGTGACAGCTGTCAGTCATCCAGGTGAATGGGTTCACAGTGTGATGGTGTCACCCAGGGTGCTGTGTTTGTTTTCACTCCGAGCCGGCGAGTGCATGTGATCTTTTTCACTCAGATCAAAATGCAGGGATGAGAGGGTTTTGACTGAGATGGATCCTGGATCAGATTAAAGTAGGAGAGTAGTAGAATAATTGGACTTCTTCTTTATTCATTCTCTCAAGACTGTATGAGGCGAGGTGGGCAATTATCCATATTTTGACTTAAAGTGCTGTCATCTTTGTCACACTTGTCAAGCTACTGAGCTTGTCGAGAGAGCTTACAAAGTGTTTCTATGAAGCTAAAATAATTATAGTACTTTGTAAGCAAACAGGAGGGAGGAGAAAAGACTGCGGACTGTTTTCCAGAGTTAATACTGGAGGCGACTACAGGAGAATGTTAGCATGTTAGATGCAGTTAAGTATTAATTCTCGTCACAGCTCTTAGAATCAACAGATATTAACTGACTAAAAAGTGCTTTTAAGGGGACAATTAGCAGTGCAGGTTTTACTGACTGGAACACGTAGACTTTTGTGTTAGGGTGAGATAAACTACAGGAATAGATTCAGTGTCCAATAAATCCACTGGTGCACTTATTGTAACCACGAGCCCTGACCCCGATGATGCTGCTGCAATTTCTTGTGTGAATCTCACTTCAAGCCTTTATGAGGCACTGAAATGCTTATGAATTTGGTTCTTTCAAACTTGGTTTACTTTTGAAAATAGATGAGGCGAATCCAGCATTTTTAACAAAGCAGGTGGTACTGAGGGCAAAATCTGTACCGGCACACTCTTTTCTACATGCTCATAATCATTTTTATTATCTGTTACTGCAACTTACTTTCAACTATCATGGAAAAGTTGCAGCGACAGGTAGTTAAAATTATATGGGAGCATAATGAACAGTGTACAGGTACAAGGTTTATTACCAGTGTTCCCACTTACATTTTAAGGGACAGTTTGACATTTCCTTTCTGGTGGAGAATGAAATGAGAAGGCTGCTACCAAGTTATGGATTAAAGAAATAAGTGCTTTATGGGTAGGTAGACACATTTTGTTACCGCTGAACAGAGCCAGGCTAGCTGTTCTGGTCTTTATGCTAAGCAAAGCTAACCTTGTCCTGGGCTTGGTGTAGCTTTATAGTTACAACACAGTCATGTAGTTTGTATCTTCTCATCTAACCCTCCGTCAGAAAGAAAATAAGCGTATTTCCAAAAATGGCAAACTATTGCTTGAGCCAAAATGCAGCACAGTTGTAACCAGATGTTTATTTGTGGCTCAGAGAGACTGTAATTTCATTTGCCAGCTTGTCACACCCAGCAGCCGTCCAACTTGGCAGAGCAGTCGTGTCCAGTTTAATGCAATGTGTGAGTAGTCTCTGTAATATCTGACTATTAAACTGTATCTCACCAGAATTTTACTCATTATAAAGATCATTTACATACAGTCACAATTTAGCATACAGTACAAATGTGAAGCAGTCCCCTCTTCTTTTTTAATTGTGGGTTTTACAATTGTCAATCCATGTCTGCTCATGGATTCACTGCAAACCATTTCATGGCAGAGTGTCTGAAAAGAAGGAGGTGCACCTGTGCTTTGATAGGATATTGAATTTTACAATTGTGCTCCTCAACTAGACAAATTCCATTATGAAATGAGAAAATTGGTGACCTCGTGACAGCCATTTTGGCCTCCTATGAAAGAAAAGCAGCTTTCATCATGACTAGAGTGAATATTGTTTTTTTTGTTTTGTTTTTTTCAGAAATTCTATTAAAATCAGGAGAGAGAGGGGTTTCAAATTCATAATGACTCGATGCCTTCAGCTCCATTTCTTCCCCATTCCTTTCTCCATGGCTGTCTCTCTTCCCCCGTCACTCCTCTCTCCCCTCCACAGCGTATGCCCGTCCCCCTCACTCAGCTTCAGTTTCAATTTACTTAAATTCATGTAGCCTTCAGAGAGCCAGCATTGCCAAACTATTTCAGTACATCACAAAGTGTTTACCCAAGAAGTGCATCAGGGAGACGCTGTATGAGTGGCATTCAAATCCAATAAAATAGTTAGAGAGGTATGTTTCGCTGAATTTTCCAACATCTAATTTCCACCTTGGATGTGTTTTTTCCAGTCGCCTAGATGAACTTATGTCATTGCTTTCCTTTTTCACCGAGCAACTATGGACATTTCATCACATCGGGAATCTTTGTCTCTTATTCTTTTCTCCGCCACCCTCACACTTGTTTTCACTCTGATGTTCTTTAATTGTCTCTACTCCCTGTCTACCTTGTCAGTCAGTCTGTATGTGTGTGTGTGTGAATGTGCATGTGTGTGTTTTGAGTCAGTGCCAGAGCTAAGTGATTAATTAGTAACAACACAACTCGCTTTCGCTTTGACAGTTGAGCTGTGCAGGTTTAAGGCCTTTGAGCGCACCTCACGGCTCAACAATGCACCGCTGAGATGAAACAGGGAGAAAGCGGTGGAGGAAATCAATATTGTCGGGCTGTGGACACACCACTTCCTCTTCTGTTTGCTGTAGTGAAACAAAAGGCCATCTGTTTGAGCACCTATAAGAGGTTGAAGGATAAGGATGGGAGGAGGAGTTGACTGTACTGGAATTATCCATCTATTCTTTTCTTGTCCTTTTTGTGTAAATGATTTTGTCAGTCTCCTTCTATGCTTCACACACCTCCTTTATTTCTCTGGCAGCCTTTTTTTTCTAACTTTTCTCACTCTCTTCATTGTCTATGCATCCTCATCCTTCCGTCCTCCTTTTTCACTTTTAACTTTTCCCTCTCGCTCTCTGTCTCTTAAGTTTTACTTACTTTTTCAAATTATCAAGTGGCAGTACTGGGGCTTTTAACAGAATGTGTTCACTTAGCAAGGATACCCTTGCCTTCAGTAACAGGAATTTGCAATTATCTGTCAGGCTCAGTGCAGCGAGAGAACAATGTGCTGAGAGAGTGTCCCCTGAATTCAATATATTTTAACACTGGTTGGTGCTTTTAAAGTCGACTGTGCAGCTCTGCTGGCTAGTTCCCCCACCTCTCGTTTTGCAGACAATCCTGTTGAGCTGCTGGCTCGCCTTCATTTCGCGGGATGTGTGCTATCCCGCCGCCTGTTTCTTGTGTCTTCCAGAGAGGTGCAGTTTAGGCACCATTATATAACTATGTTTTGGAGGAGGCTGATCCATTGACCAACCAATTATGGTTATATAGCTGAGAAGGCTACTTTAAAATGTGTTTAAGCGAAAAACAGAAGTCATAATGATTTAACGTAATTCCCCAGACACCGCAATTCTGTAAAGTCACTGATTTTAAAACTAAAGTTGCAAAGATTGGGAGAGTAGACTCATCTTTAAAAATCTAATATCACTTATTAAATTAAAAGGAGTACATTATGGTAAACAAATTCTGCAAACAGGATACTGAAGTAATATAGGACCCAATACATCTGTTACTGTAACACTGTGAAAAGAATTAACCGCTTTTAAAGCCAATAAATGGCAAGTTCATACACTAATGACAGTATGGTAAAAAGATGTTTTGTAATGGTTTGAAAAATCTGAATTAATGTCACAGGATCTCAGTAATTATATATCGATTCCTTGCACCTGGTGATCTACTTCTTAGCTCTGCAGTTCACAGGGAGTGTGAAAGATCAGAGTAGCTCAATCCAATTTGGAAATAAAAGAAAATGAGGAATAATGGTATAGTTAGGTAGTACTTGAAGCAAAATGTTTTTCCAAATGTTAGTAAAGCTGCCAAGCAACTGTTGTAAATACAGTCCAACTTCAAATCAACAGTATTGTAGCAATTGCATCAATGTTGCACCTGCAGGGGTTCCCTCCAATACTTTTCATGCTGAAGCTGCTGTTTATCCAGTAGCTCAGCTGTGTGGTGAGATTTGTACCACAGCTGATTGTACATTTAACAGGTGGAGCACTGAGTGCAGAAGGTCACCCAAATGTTACAACCACGCCCAAGAACAATGGTCCCTAAACACATGCCGAAGCAAGCTCAAAGTCAGTGATTTTTTCCCGCCCTGCTGCTGCAGCAGTAATAACCCAGGTCGGCACTACAAAGATGGTCAAGGTCCCATAGAACTACTCAGAGAGAAAATACTATTAAGAGGATGTGCTGAGAAACAAAGGATCAGATTCTGCAAGGTTAGCATTTTAGTTTTTTCACTAAAGATTTTGGCAAGAATTGCTTCACCTCCGACCGGAAAATCCAGTTTGGGAATCAAATGAAAGAAATAATTTTTAAAACTGACGGGAAATTCTTCAACCCTTAGCTCACACCGAGTGCTCACCACAGCATTAAGATTTTTAAACACCATACAGTACCCAAATTTAAGATGTGTCTATAAAGCACCTCAAATAGAGAGACTAACACTCTTTTTGATGCAGTTCACCTCCATATTTAAGTCAGATGGCCTTAAACAAATATCAGCCTGTAATCTGAACCTTGTAGTCTAGGCATGAATATTTCTGCTTTAATAATGACAAATGTGTTACATGCACATGGTGAAATTACTGGTAAAATCTCACGTATACTCAGCAGATGCAGCTAATCAGTGTGTACACATATACACCCCGGACCGTGTCCAACATATTAGGCAGCATGGCATACAATAGGCTGCAGCTGCAGAATGGCAAGACCATCTGATGGTACTGAACTGAATAGATATTCATGCCCAGAATTGTGTGGACAGAATTATAAGGCAAGAGATCACAGTATAAAAACAAGTGATTGTGAGTGGATGCTGGAAATGAATGAGCCCCTGTCATGCTCCTCCATAAACTTATTCGAAACCCCGACTGTAACCCTCATCCGCTTCCTGGTGTCCTTTCTCCACAGAGGGTGGTCAGATCAACAACAACGTGAGCTGCCCCGAACATGGGCCAGCAGCATCCTTGGCCTTGCTCCTCAGCCAGCGGCTCATGCCCAGAACAGCAACAACAACAGCAGCAGCAGCAGCAGCAGCAGCAAAACAAGGATTCAACAAGGCTTCCTGAAGGTTGTAGAGTGTCGGGCTTCTTGTCATTCAACATTTTAAATTTTTAGACTAAGGAAAACAGAGACCGTTTTCACTGTTTTGAGGGAGGTGCAGTGTACGGATGATGTGCATAGGATATAAAAAACAGGGGACTGATTTTACCAGCCGTTGTTACTGGCTGTGACTATAGCAGTGTTTTGGAGATCGTCATTAATCTTGGGTTTCTACTTGGAGTCACACCAGACATCCTAACTTTGCAGAAGATTCTTCTTGATCTTGAGAAATGGAGAACTGTTGTGATTTATTATTACTTGCCTTTTGACACAGTTTCAAGGAGTGTAAGTGTTAAAATTATTCGGTGGGATTAGGGCCGAACCTGACATTTGACTTTTTTTAAAAGCATTATGTTCAAACTCTAACTATTACCAATCGTAAAGTTCCATGTCATCTGTTTGACTGTACTTACTTTAAAGGTGAAGGATAATGCAGAAATGATGGGTTGCTGTTTGTGAACAATTATTCAAATGTATCCTCCTCCCCAGCTCAACGAGCGAGAGAGAGGGAGAAGAGAGCAGGTTTGAGCACCAGGTGAATGAAGAGAGGATAGCCAAGTATGGAATCAAAGCAGTGAATCAGAGAGATAAAGCCTATTTCTGATTGTTTCATTGTGCGTTATGTTCTCTTAAGCACAACAAACGCCCATTACCCTCCACACACCCTTGCACAACCCTTGTGATTTTGGATGAATGCAGCCCGAGTTTCCAGCCCCAGATTGTCAGACCTGCAGTTCACAATTACCAGAGAAAATGGCGAGAGAGACGGAGACAGTGATTCAGCTCCTACAAACCGTAGCAAATGTTTATTTAAACGGAACGTGGCAATATTGAACACCCTGTTATCTTAGGCATGCGACCGTTTTTCTAATATGGTGGGTTTATTACACGTCACTGATTGCAACACCCTGACACACCCATGCACTCAAAACAAGAGGAAATGTACTACAAAGCCTGTTGTCAGTTTTTTGTTAACTCACTTCAAGGAAACATGTCGGTCATGAAAATAAGAAAACTCATAGGCAGAGTCTTCAAGGATAAGTACACCCCACACACTTCTAGAGTGATTATACATGATGATTGGAGATGGATTATATTTGTATGAGCTCCATACATTTTAGAAAATCCTGCATGTTGAACCTTTAGTTATGAAGCTGTCCTATGCATATGGATGAATGCACTTTATGATCAATGGCAAAAAAGCTGTAGGTAGATTTTTGTTGTTGTTGTTGTTTGTCTATTTTTTCCACAGTAAATCTTGCAAGATGAACTAAATTATGAATCTGGGGCAAGAAAACCCAAAGATCTTCCCCTTGACCTCCGTTCAGCAAAACAAACAAAAAAACAACAAAACATTATTCTCTTTTTCGTCTCTACCTCCCTCCCCAGTAATTTATGTACACAGTCCTCAAAGGTTTGACTATTGAAACACAAAGGACAAGGCAGATGATTTTGCATTTTTTTGCAGTCTCTTCAGCTGCGATTTGGACAGGCAGTGTTATTGATTACCAAACTGACCAATGTGAAAACAGAAACACTCGCTTTATCAAGCTGTCGGACAGCCTACCCATCTCATAATCAAATTCACTGAGGTCATCTGCCAGTGCAGCTGATTTGAATTCTGACGCACCATGCCCATGCGTGTGTTATTGGCAGTGGCATCACTATTTCATAACCTGAATTAATTTGGAGATTCCAACTCATGTCTTGTCGGCTTGTTTATGCTAGACAGGCACAGCACCGCCCCACCCGATTCCGAATGCAGCCCACCCACATGAGGTGTAATATTCACAAACACATCAAAGACATCTGAACAAACAGCACAAGATTGGGTGACAAATGCAGGTGAACTTTCTGTACTACAAATGTTACTCCCCACACTACACAGCACCTAGCGGCCCCTGACTCATCTGTAGACATGTAATAGATCATGTGCTTGCTATGCGCGAGTACTGTTGTGCCCCCAGTAGCCAAGAAAACGCTAGTAATTACAGTAGCAAAGCTATGTACCTGCCAGCAAGATGGAAAATAGTCAAACAGATGAATAGTAAAGGATAAGTGGACACATCATTTTGAGCATAGCGAAAGCCAATTCCCATAAAGAACATCAATGAAAATGTTGATTAACACTGTCATCCTGAGTCCCAGACCCCGGCATTCGTATTATTTGGTGGTGTATTTTAGAATTTCGATAAGTGGGGCCAAACATGACTTCAGAAAAGGCTAGATATTTTCAGCGCAGCCACAACCGTGTTTGATTGCAGAAAATTGTTCAGTTATCTGAAATGCCAACAGAAGACGCCCGGCAAGTCAAATCTCCTGACTAAAGAACAAGGATTCTTCCCTGCTCAATAAATCAATATTCAGCAAAGGAGAGAAGAATCCATCATAGAGAGGCAGAGATGCCAATTTCTCCACCTCCTGACAGGAGCCACAGATCAGAGTGCAGCCACAAGACATGCTGCACTTGAGTAAAGCACGCAAATCAAGACTGCTTTCACCTGAAACCTCACTTTGATGTTAGGCTACTGCTCTCCTTTCATCTCACTGCATGTAACACCCAACAGATGGACACAGCACATGCTCTGGGGACTGGATATATATTTTGGGAAATAGAGGAAATGGTTTACTGTAGGAGAAAAAAGATGGGGCAGTATAGATGGGAAAACAGGGTAAGAGATAGAAACATTTTAGTTTAAATTGTTGGAATTTGTTAATGAATACAAATTGTGAATGTACTATACAATATCAGTATCAGCCATATTTTTTCTGGATCAAAATATTGATTAAAATTACTGTGCATCTGCTCCTCACCTTATTGAAGAATCCCAATCTATGAATATGGAAATGATGCAAGGGGCAGTATGCACAAACTGGGTAAGCTCATTGCAAAGACCTGTTGCACAGTGTTGTGATAACAATGGGTTTTAACTAAACAGGAACAGACACAGTGTCCCTTCCACCCAGGACACACACATATATCCAACGACAGAAGTAATGACACTTGAGATCAACACTCACAGTTATTGAAAACTGGAACATAAGCTTCATCGCTAATGGAAGCATTATTTCAGATGAAAAAGCTGTGTAACACCCACACACTTTTCTTTTGTTTGGTGACCTTCATGAAGACCATCTGCTCCTTAACTGCCTGTTATGTGTCACATTTACTTTCAGTGGACTAGAAAAGAAGAAAATGAGTGAATGGCATTGAGTGAGGGCCTGAAACCACCATACCTTTTCTATTTTACAAGAGTCCGGCTTTTTGAATTGAGAATCGATTCTGAAGGAATAGTGACCCCAGTAACAATAAGCTAAATTTCTGAGTGCAAGGGGAACATTAATAATAGCTATTTAAAATTCAATCACAGCTTTATTGTTCACACAAACAAAGACAGTTTCTGCCCCATAAAAGTCCTTGGCGTGGCGCAATCCAACAATAACAAAAATGTTCACTGTATGATTATTATTCTGGAGGTTGTGCTAAGATTTTATAATGTACTCGGACATGTTTGAAAGTCGAGTTGCCTGGAGGGCATAAATGCCGCCCAACATGCTGCGTATGCTCGAAAATGGTTGGAAGTAATCTGAAGTGTACACAATTTCCCGTTAATGGGATAAAAAGTGCAAAATTACCAGTATGGTTCTTTATTTACACGAGGCAAATTTTGTGGCTTAGGTTTGTTTCAAAGAGTGAGTTCAGACAGCAATGTAGAAATGGTACTCCAACTTTTTAGCCTGCCTGTCAATATTTTCTTTTCCTCTCTTCTGTCTTTTTGAAACCACTTTCTTTCCCTCTCTGCCTTTATACTAAATGGCCTCATCTCCTCCACTGCCTTCTCCAGACCATTTTTTCCTCCTGTTTGCTCTTTCAACTTTTAATGTTCGACCTCGCTTTCTCCCTCATCATTTTACTTCCTCCAGTCCTCCTCCAGTTCTCTCCCTAGCTGTTCTGCTCTCATTCTTCCCTTTCTTCTCTCACTCTTGTCTCGCCTCCTCTCCCTCTTCCCATCCTCTCCTTCCTCTTTTTCTCCTTCTCACCTTTATTATCCGCCTCCCAAGGCCCTCCTCTGCATTTCTCACCTTTTTCCTTTTGCTTCTTTTTGTCTCCCTCCCCAATAAAGACTGTCTCCTCTTTTTCACCCTGACCCCCCTCCCCCTTTCAATCCATCACGCCTCCATATCTCTCCCAAAGAATCATTGGGCTGCTACCCTCATCCTTCTTATAGCTGTCATATCTGACTCCATTTCTGTAATTGAAGGAATATCTCCTTGGCTCACTTCTGATTGACACAGATTTCATCTACCGCGGTATTCCAAAGAGTAATTCCATGAAATGATTGAAACCTGTCCAGAATTATACAGCACATGGAGCCTGGACCCAGGAGGCAAACTGCCATTACCATGAGACTAATGATGGGAACGCCACTACCTAGCTGGGAAAAAGGTTTGAGAGAGAGAGAGAGATCTGGGCAGACAGAGGGAGAGGAATAAATGACAGCAAACAATCCAAAGCGCCAGCATGTGGCCTGTTTGAAGTCACCTTTGTGTGAGTCTACATCAAAGCAACACAATGACCTTTTCTTTTCTTTCTTCTTCGCCACACAGCTCCGGTGTTTTCACTGCCTGTTGACCCATGAAACAACAGAAACTGCCCAAGATCACCATTTTCCCACTGCCTTTACTTTTCTTTAATTGGCCCGCTTCCCCCAATGGTCCACGGTCCAGCTGATGCTTCACACCGTCAATCAACAGCCATCTCCACCTCGTCCCAGCATCTATATAAGGTCACTTTTATCGAATTCTCTAACCGCAACCGAGGGTAAAACCAACTATCAGTTGTCTTGTGATGGTGACCCAAGGAAGATTCTCTCATAGTACAATGACCCGCTTGTCTCATGCAAATCTGCTCTGGATGGCCTGACAACTGCCACAACCCCAAAGAGACAGAAGGCACGTTCTCACACGGCTGTTAATAAGTCTGTTTTTTCATGGATGCTCTGCAGTAGATCTGCAGTAACCGGGGAATGAACAGCATGTTTTTAATCAGAAGTTTACTCCTGCATCATACATACCACACGGAAGCTGCCCAGTAACAACCAGTCTGCTGCTGATGGCTACAGTACTGAACGCTGCAGTGTTTTATGCAGACTTTAAAAAGTTCTTGTTGACAAGGAAATTATTAAAAAGTTTTTGGAGAACATATAAATTATCTCACACCAGTTGTGATTTCATCCTCTATATAATCCCTTAAATGCAAATGAGCTTCTCAAAATGATACAGAGAGGGAGAAACCAGCCTTTTTTTGTGTATTAGTTTATGCAATTGTAGGAAGAGATCTCAAAAAAGTGCTTTCACATTTACCTTAAGCTTGGTTCTCAGCTTCAGACTTTTCAGTTTGGTTCAAACCAAAATAGCAAGTGTGAAGCATAGCTCAGACCAAAGGAACCAAATTTGGCTCCGACCAGGATAAAACTGAACCATGGTTCGGTTCATTTGCAGTGTGAAACACAATTGCTAGGGATTTGAGGCAAGTTCGCCAGGTATTCACCCTGGTTCACAGGCCTTTGGTCTAAAACAGACAAGGTTTTTTTTACTAAAATTCGAAAATGTGAATACCAGCCAGTAGGATTCATCCTTTGGTATCACAAATCTCTGTTTAAAATTTCATGTCAATCCATCCAAACGCTATGAGATATTTCGCGGACCATCAACCGGAAAGAGACTAACATTGCTCCTGACTCTGTTTGCATGGAAATGTCACATTCTTCAGCATTTATAACAGAACTGGATCTCTAACAGTCTATTTTATGTGTTGGCAATTCGTTTGCGTTCAACCACTTTGCTCGAAAGCAGCTGGATCTATTACAGGAGAAGGTTCAGATTATCTCACATCTTGTGCCAGCATCGAATATCTTTAATAGACCATTTTCTGCCAAAGAATACATCCATTCAGTACAAAGGAGTTTATTTTTTCACACTGAAAGTTCTCTCACACTAACATCGTTTCTCATCATAAGACAATAAAAACTTCACTGAAACCCAGACTACTGGATGTTTTATTATGGTGGCAAAACCATGGTCAAGGAGAGCCACCCAACACATTGTAAATGTTTCAATTGATTTTGATTTAGCAAAAAAGATATTGTAAATGGAAGGAATTTATTGGACATTTTAAAACTAATAAGCCCACCATCACCTTGGCAGTAGACAACCTTATCCTTCAACAAAAAGCTGATTGACACACTGGCTCAACCCTGGCTATCTTTTAGGCTGGTCTGTGCTGAGGACTTCAGTTGGTGCTTGACTTAGTTTCGATGCATAATGTGTTAGTCTCTGTGGGTGCTGGCTTTCAGGCAGAGCCACGGCAGAGTTCATACCGCGTAACAGCGGTGTTTTCCATTTCACCACGCACGCTGCTGGATGTGTGTGCACCGCTGAGCTGACTGCGTCGATTGATTCACCTGTCACCGAGCAAGTTTGGATCCCCAGGCGGTCTAGCGGCAACTCTCATGGTGAGACGCCGCCCCCAAGTTTCCGCGCCGTCAGCCCGCCGCCCTTCTCCTCGCTCACAGAGCGATAAACTAGACGAGAAGTTACAGCGTAAAGCAAACTCACTGAGTGTGTTAACTATCTTCAACGACGTGAGGCAAATAAGGCTAAAGAGTACGACTGATTTTGGAATGAATCTGAAGGAAAAAAGGAACAAGAGCCAAGAAAGGATAGGGAGAGGTTGTAGCTATGACAGTGACTGTCATGAGTGGAGGAATAGGTGAGGCATTAAAGCCGACTGCTCTTACAAGCACAAAGAAACACACACTCACAGGTGTGTACAGAAGATATGGGGAGATGTTTAAACCAACACATAGAGGCCACATTTAAGAAAACAGACTTGTATGTGTGGCTCGTATGTTATTCTGTATGTATAGCCTCATACTTTACGTACAAAGGAAGTGATGACTGATTTAAATGCATCTGTTACACTTGCACATGTTGTGCTAACTTTGCTTTGTACAGGATGCATTTCACCACATTTAGCAGAGCAGTGAGTTGAACAACCAATCCCGCATATCCTTTATGAACTAGCAAAACATTTATAAAACACGTTGGCACTGTTAGAGAAAAGACAACAATAGATCAAAGGATAATACAGAGATCCAAACTGTGGTCAATCCTAACCAGACCCTAAGGGAATGACCTGATCCACTTGGTATGGATATACTGACACATAGATCCAAGACCTGACAGCAGTAAAAGTAGACCCTACCTGACCTAATAAGATTGATTATAATTTGGACTCAGTCCTATTATGTGGGCAATCAGATCGATTTGGTTTTTCAGAACCGAGTCGACCTGACTGTATGTTGAAAGGAAAATCATGTCTTATTACCGGGTGTTGGAACCATGCAGACAAATTCAAGGCTAACAAGGGACAAATGTTGGGAGAATGACTGCTTTAGTGCATGCTGTACTTGTTAATTTGGTTTTCTTCAGCTTTGTTTGATCCAAATGTCAAATACTTATCAGAACACCTTCGTCTCAGGAGTTGCACTACCCTTTTCCTCCAGAAAGAGACAGTAAATGTCTTCTTGAAATATTCTCTCTTTATTATATGTCAAAAGGAGAAAAACATGCATCGTGTTGAAAAATGATCATCAGCGGTGCCGTCGTAATGGCCTCACATCTTTCTTCCAGATATTCTTCCTCTTTACAGTGAGCAACCTTCCCACCACACAGAAATGAGATGTTTTCTGGCTTTTATAAGGGAGGAAGAGGCTTAGGTGAGGAGACATTCGCTTTTCCTTGGATTTCACTCCTCCGTGCGGCAACAACAGGCCCTCTATGGGCGTATGCTATTGCAGTTCTGATTAATCTGGTTGGTCAGTTTGATGAACAGTTAAAGTTGTACGGGTTTGTTAGACTTATCTTTTCTGATTGTGGGAGCAAAAAGGATGGATGTTTTCATCCAAACTTGCCCTGTGTGTGTGTGTGTGGTGTTACGCAGGTGATGTCTTGCTTGCAGCTGGATCTGCAAACTGTTGAAAGTCTTATTTTATGACTCACTCTATATAACAGTTTTATTTTCTTTTCGTTCATCAGTAGCAAAAACAGATCTAGTTGAAGATATTGTTTGTTTGTTTTTTTCCACAACCGGACAATCTAAAAGAGCAAACCAAATTGGAGGAAGCAAATTCATTTAGGATTGAAGCATTTAAACCAAGATTTCAGCGTGCTCTTTAGCAGCTCTTAACGCCGGTTTCTCTCTCTCCCTCTTCCATCAGCTGCCAAGTACAACGGTGAAATCTACAACAAGCGTCGGCTGATGGTGGAGCTGCCAGTGAAGGGCGGGCTTCCTCTCCAGCCAATGGGCAACTCCACACCCTCTATGGACAACATGTCGTCAATCACTCCTCCTCCGATGACCACCAATCCCATGGCTTCGAACCCCATGACCTCCAATCCCATGAACCCCACCATCACCCAGATGACTTCAGTGGCCCCAATGACGTCTATGACACCCATGACCTCACGACTCCCATGACTTCCTCACCCCGATGACCTCCATGACCCTAAGTGATTTTCTTTCTGTCCACACTGACTCCAGAGCCAGTGGCCACCTACGTCACAGAGATGCCCAGCATCTCCTCCGTCTCAACCCTCCCAACAGAACGGCACATAGGTGGTGGAGGCGGAGGTGGGGGACTCAAGCCGAACGGCCAGAAACCCAAAGGCAGCCATGGCCACGCTGCCCACAGCTCTCACAGCTCTCACAGCTCTCACACTCATGTCGGCCAGTAGCAAGCCAGACCGGGCTACCCTGGCACTCATGGCAGGGACCATGCCAGGTGGCATGTCCCTGGGCATCTCCAGGGCTGCCGAGACCGCCATTGACCCTAGCTCGGCTACAATGGGCCGCCCATTGGCGTACAGTTCCAACACAATCGCGGCCGGGCATGGGATGGGGCTGGGGCTGAAGGCCTGGGATGGGACTGAGACGGTGGGCCGGAGGAAGACCTACGGGCACAAGAGGCCTCAGTGTACCGTGCTGGAGCCGAACCAGCTCCACGGCTCCAGAGGCCACAGCCACAGCCAACACTTCCTCCCCACACAGCCCTACTTTGAGACCAACAGCAAGACAGAGGTGCATTGTGAGAGAAGAAGAAAGGGAGAAAAGAGGGAGGAGAGGATGCATGTGGAGTGGTGGCACAAGTAATCTCTGAGTGGAGACACCAACTCCTGGGGTGGTCAAAGGTGCAGATCTGTGTGTGTGTTTGTGTGAAGTTGAGGCTTGTTGGTGTACTGGTGTGATGAGACAGTGACACTGTGTCTGAGTGGTCCTCGTTTCACAAGCAGAGTTCACCAATCAAAATCACTGAATAGACCTTTGTTGTCAAGAAGATGGCATCCAAGTTGGTGGTGTCTGTGACCATAACAACAATGAGCCTATAGAGCAGGGATGTCTGTACACTTGTGGTGATATTAGAGTGTTGTCTCATGGATAATATCTACTCTGTAATGGCGACAATATCTGAGCATTACAGTGCGACTACACACAGATGATAAAGCAGGAAACTGCTGATAATAAAAAGGAGTGGCTTTATTGTATGAACCAAACCTGAGAAGCAATATAAGGGATCAAGTGTAAAGCACCGAAACATCGTGGGACAGGAGAAATACAACATGTTTACCCACAAACCTCGCAACAAGAGTCCTGTTCATCTGCCCAACAAAGCGTCGAATGGTTTGGAAGAAATAACATTCCCTTATGATTCACCCCCAGATCTCCTGAGGGGCTTTGAAACAGACACACATGATGAGGGCGCTGGGCTTTGGACTGCAGACATGCAGGCCTTTGTACTGTGGCTATTCAGAAGCGCCTTCATAAGCTGTGCAGCTGAAGGTCGCCCTTTTCCACAAGGCTCCAGCACAGAGAATGGAGGCTGTCGCGCTGGCATTGTTCTGTTCTGATCTCGTCTGTGTGGTGACAGCTGGCCGAGAGGAGGGATAAGGAGGCAGGGAGGCAGCATCTGGATGATGCTGGAGCTAGCAGAGGCTCCTCGGAGCATCATTCTCATACTCATACACACACACACACACACACACACACAAATGCACACGTTCAGAAACGTGCACATGCAGACACACGTTTTCACACACAGATATATACTGTAGAAACACCAGACACCAGGGTTTGACTGATATGGGGTTTCTAAGGAACGATACCAATCATTTTAGATTAAAGTTACAGATGGTTGATAATTTATTTATTTTGTGTATGTTTGTTATCTTTACATTTAACTGTTTGCATCCCAAAAATTCTATTCAGTGTTTCCCCAAAAATGATATTCTTGTCAGTGAATTTAGACCATTACAGTACTTTGAAACTCCCTCATGAGAAATCAAACTTTTAGAAATGGCAGCTGAGTCAGAACGACCCACTTTATCCATTCAGTGGCAGGGTAATTTACCTTTAAATTGCTATGTAACTATTTACAAAAGAGTTGTACAATTAAAGAAGTGGTTTGACAGTTTGGGAAATATCCTTATTTTCTTTCTTGCAGACTTAGATGAGAAGAACGATACCACTCTCATGTCTGTATGCTAAATTCAGCATGAAGCGACAGCCAGCAGCCAGCTTAGCCAAGCTTAGCACAAAGACTGAAAGCAGGGGGTTGTAGCCAGTCTGGCTCTGTCCAGCGGTACAGCAACAAACTCTGCCTATCAGTCGCTCTAAAGCTCACTGACATGTTATATCTTGTTTACTTAATCCATACAAAAGCCAAAGTGTAAAAAAAGACACTTTGTGGTTTATTCCTGGAGTCAAAATGTTGAACTATTCCTTTAAAAGAATGACTAAAATGTGAAAATGTTAAGTTGTTTTAATGTAGCTGTGTAGGAAGGGCCTTCATCGTACTGGAAGTGGAAAAAATGACTTATTTGATTGAGATATATGTTTTATGTATTTATCAGTTTAAGGATAACAGACAGCACACACAAAATATGAGCCAACTGAGCAACTATATGCCTGAAATATTTTCATTAAGTGGACCAAATGTAAGCTTTGGCTTCTCAACACTGTATTTCTGCATCCAAAGTGGATATAATAGTTATGAAAATACCACAATTTTTTGCTTGTAATGGAAGACACTGCCACAAGAAACTAGGCTTGATTAGATCACTCACTGTACTCAAGCTCTAGCTAAAAAAAACATCACAACCAGCAGGAAAAAAAAGAATATCTGGGTTACATGAGTCACATATGAAAATAAATCCTTAAGTCTGACAAATAGGCCAAATCTTCGAAGGGCGTCTCTCAGCCTATTTGGTAGTTTTGTAATGATGTGGTACTTATTAGCGACTGCAGCTGCCATTATCATTTTATCCTTGTTATCTAAAGTGCTGCTTCCACCTCTAAGATCGTCTTTACATTTGCGATTAAGATGCATTTTTAAGTGATCAGATTGTAATCAGACAGAGCTTAGCCACATTAAAAAAAAAAAAAAAAAGTGAAAGCGCCAGAGACACGGTGAGGAAGGATTATGATTTGATTGCTTAAACCATCTCTGGAGGTTGTCAGAGAAGCATTTGGCGTAAGTGTAAATGCAGTTCTGTCTTAGAAATTTGAGCGCAGGCGATGAGGCTGCTCAGACAGCATCACACTAACAAAGACAGACTGTCAGGACATCTGTGGATAGAGAACAAGCTAAAAAAAATAGGTGTTAAATGTCCATTTTAAAGCATGTAAATAGAAGAGGAAGAGGTGCACAAGACAATCCGGTGAGAGAACATGACATTGGATTTCAGTGTGACACATTTTATTGCCGGGTCCAGCAGAGCTATACGCTCATTTTGGGTACACTGTGTATCCAGAATGCATGTACTGTAGATCTGAGGTGCAAAAGAAGAGGGAGGGAGGGAGGGAGGGTGGCTAATACTACAAGCTTCTAAATCAAAAGCAAACTAAGCCAGCTGAGCACAAGATAAGGGGGTCTACAGGAGGTCTATTTTTGCCTCATGCTGTGGAACCCCTGCTGCCTTCAGGGTCACATGACTGGAAACCTGAGACCAAATTGAAGCGGCGGAACCGGATTTAAGAAGTCATCAGAGCATTAAAATGTGTCACCTATACACCCACACTAACACATGCACACACACACACACGCACAGAACACATTACAGGGTGGACTCTGCTTCCCTTCTGCTCCCACAGTGCCGAGCGGCGGGCGTCATCGCAGCAGAGAGACAAAAGAGTCAGTACTGTTACTGCACCTGTTGTACATGAAAGACTGTGAAACTCCAGACCTTGGCCCTTTGTAGCGATAACTGATAATATGCTTTTTATATAAATATACATAGCCTTTCTCGCTTAATCTCTTTCTTTTCACACTTTCTTCTTCTACACTTCTTTTCACCCCTTTCTTCTTCTTTGCTCCCTCCATGTCTGAAAGGAAGACCTGCAGAGCAGAGATATCTGAGAGAAAAACAAAAAAAAACCAAAAAACTGGGCTGTGATGAATCTTTTCTGTGATAGTGGAGCACAGTCACGATGAGACAGTGAATAATAATAATTCACCCCCACCTTGAAAGGCATGATTGATTTTCCCCTTGTTCTAGCAGGAAATATAAGTGATTGATTCTGTGTGCCAAAAAATGTAATTCAGTTTGCAATTTTGTACCATTGTGAGTCCTCTTGAACACTGCGGACATTTCACTCTTTATAACTTTGTGTACGCCTGTGTGGGTATGTGTGTGTGTGTGTATCCAGCTTTGGCATATGATTATTGTCTCTGAAGAAGTCAAAACTCAAACAAACAAACCAAACAAAGTGAATCATATATAAATGGAGTTCACAATCCCCATAAACCCGTTTGCTTCCAGTGATAATCCTTTTCAAATTTTGTTGTTTTTTTCCTCCTCCGTGTATTTATTTCCTCCTTTTCATGACAGCTGGTGGTTTCGCTTGTGACAGAGTTGAGAAGCAGGTCAATGTTTGTTCAGGATGTGCATTATCAGACCCAATTGACTTAATCCAGCAAGGCGGAAACGTGGAAATATGAACCCTTCTTGCTGCCCCATACCGCTCCATGCTTAAAGCCCATTCAGCTCTGCAAAAGCAGCCACTGGAACAATTGGTAAGCAGGCAGAGCAGTGGAAACAGCTGGTAAACAACAAAAAAAGCCTGCGTCCCCTCGCCATAACAGCCAAAATAAACCTGATAGAAAGTGGGGAATTGGTTGCGCCGGCTGGTTCACGGTTGATAGGGTCAGGGCCACAGATGAGTGGGTTCAGGAGGCAGCCATGTCTGACATTTTTCATCAGACAAGTCAGTCGGACAAAAAAAATGCTACAGCAGAGACAAAAGGACACAGGTAGTCTACGGGCTCAAAACAGCCAGTTCAGTGACAGAGCCAGGAGGAACCCTGGAACACTAAGTGTTCCTGTCTATCACTTACTGAAAAGATAATCTGTATAATAATACTATAATATTAAAGACATTCCAGTACATTCAGATCCAAAGAAAGAGGTCGGTCTGCGTTATTCCTCATTAATCTTTCTCATTTGAGAGTGCTTTTCTAATTTGAAGGACAGTTTTATAGCTCAGAGATGGTTGCTTCACTTTCTGCCATGTTTACCCCCTGGTGACTTTGGATTTTCTGTAGTTTTTAACCTACTTTTTCCCATATTATCCTCTGAAAAAAGTGAGGCCCTATTCAGTTGGATAACAGCCAAACTATCGTGAACGGGGTATGGAGTGTATCACTACTATATGTTGTCACTTCCAGGTGTGTCCAGGCTTTAACTCAAACTTCAAGTAATTCAAAAATTCAGTCACCCAGCTGGCCACTCTGCAGTAACAGACAGCGATCAGCTCCACCTCTTAGTGGCTTTCCACCAACCATGACCCTGTGCCAAATGAGATCCAAATTTAGGGATGGCCACTCAGTGTGAACTCATTTCTTCAAACCATCCAGGTCCTGATTGCCCTGTGGGCGCTCGCCCTGCCACAGCTTAAAGCTTTTACCTCACTATATTTTTTCCCCCTCCTTCCTGGCTGAATGGAAGTCAAATGAAGAGTGGAGGTGCAATTGGCCTAATTATAGGGAATCAGACCCAAGTTAAAGGGTGCAGCGGTTCACTGGTACATTGATCAGGAACAGAGGCAGAAGCAAGAATCAGGCCAGTCAAGCATGCAGCCTGAAGTTATGTGGTGTTAACGCTTGTGCTGAATATTCTTTGGCCTTGTGACCTGGAATTGATAGGTAATATTGTACAGAGTTGTTTGCAGAGGCAATATTTTGACTGCATTTAACACCCACATTTTTAATATAAATCACCAAGCTGGGTCAGGATAGAAAAACCTGAGACCTGAGACCTGTCTGTTCTGTCACTTAAATATCCGTGTCTGGCGTGAACACTACATTCCAAAACAAGCGATTTACTTCACTGTCACAGCCCAGCTAGCTTGGTTAGCTACACATGATAACCAGCTGGTGCTATGTACAGTTTGATGTCAAACCTCATGATTTTTTAAAACTCTGTTCTGCCTTTTCTCCCAAACTGACATGGTCCACTCTGCCACACTGTTGCCCTTGTCACTGCTGCCCCTCAAACAACCAGTGAGAATCTCTCTCCAACAATGATCCCTCACCGGCTTCCCACCCACAAAGCACTGCTTTTTGTGCTCTGTCTGGAATTTGAACCTAAGTCTCTGCAACAGTTCTTTTTAGTCTTGCATCACCTGAGCCGCCACGCTACATGACTCAGCTCTCACAGCACTGTAGCCACCACTGTGCTCATTTCTGATGTGCTCTTACTCTAGTGCTCTGAGTCTTGCACTTAGAGGTGAAACGTCTGAATAACTGTTGAGCTAATGCCGAGTTGGGGAAGTTAGGGTGGTAGGCTCATATTGTGGCAAAGTCTCCCTTGCCTGTCAAATTAATAAGGACGCTGAGAAAGGCAAACAGCGAGAGAAGCAGATTAAGTAAGAGAGATTTAGATTTTAATGAAATGTCTCAAAACAAGGCAGAGGAAAAGCTGGAAGGCAAACACCTTTAAAACTCACCCACTCACAAAGTACACATCGACAAGTACGAGCAGTGACAAAATCGAGTAATGAAAGCTTAGAACACACAGGCTTCACTGAGAGACAGAAAGAGGCAGGTGACAGAGAGGGAGAGGCAGTTAGGGGAGATATGAATGGGATACGAAAATGGGGATTGTGGTCCAATCTCTCTCTTAGTTTGGCTCAGAGAGAAGCCAAAAAAAAAGTGACCCCATTATACAAATTGTGCTGAAATCAAGCTCTCTCGCCAGCCGCCGGGAGAAAACTGCACAGTGGAATATCTACAAGGAATAT
>BRZM01000602.1:0-28402 GCA_033238685.1 Lates japonicus
ATCTGCTGCTTCTCTGTGCTCACATAAACCAACAAAACAAACCCCCCCAAAATTCACACACAAAGCCTTGAAGATTACTGGACTTAACTGTTCCACTGTCACATACAGTATCAAAATACTAATTCTGCAAATATCCCTGAGCACCAGCTAGACTCATGTTTCACCCTTCTCACATCCATTATCCATCTGATTTGAATTCAAATTTTCTTTATTGACATGACCAAAACTACCTACAATAATTTTTAAAGGTCTGCTCTAGCAATTTTATATAGTGCTTCTGTAAAGTTTGGGGACTTCTATCTACCTATCCATCTATTCATCCTTCACACCACAAATCAATAGTTTCACACACATATATTTAATAATTGACAATTTAAAACTGTATTTATGTGGATGTTGTTGTCATTTCACTCGTGTGCAGCCATCTGGATTACAAACTTGTAAGAGCTGCTGTAGCACATGCATTGCATTTATGTTTGAGTTGACCTTCTTCAGATGAAACTACTCAAAATTTAATACATTTTTATGTGTAAAAACAGAAATAAACAATTCCTGCGGCTGCAGTTAAACCTATAAGTTAAAATTGTAAGCCTCTTGGCTCCTGCACACGTCTTGCATTGATTAGAGGACAACAGTGCTTCACATCATGGTAGATCTCATCTTTATGCAGCACTGCAAGGTCTGGACAGATGCCAAACATATCAAATGAGATTTGTTTGTCTACTGTACATGCTGTCAACATCCAAGCAACAATCAAGTCTGTGCAAATGTAAAGTGACTCACCGAGCAGGGATGGCACTGATTGGCTTCTTGTAGATGGTGATGAGTTTGTCTAGCACCACATCAGCGGTAGTGAACACACGATAGGAGTGCAGGAACGTGTTGAGGAAGTCAATGGAGAGGAAGCGGAGGTCCGTCAGTCGCTCCAGCAGGCGCTCCACACTGGCGTAGCGGATCTGCAGGACCTTGCAGGAGTTCATCATCTTACTGAAGCGGATGTCCACATCATCGCAGTACAGGCTTGAATCTGACCTGCTCAGGAAAAAAAAAAGGAAGAACCAAACTAGAAACAAATGTCAGGAAAACTGAGAAGATACAAAGATTAGCATGTACAAATCTTTTGCTTACTTGATCATCTGTGGAACTGTGACTTTGGAGTTGTCTTCAAAGGCGTTCATCATCAGCCCATTGCACCGGATGTTGTCTATGCACTGCAGGACAGGGGCAGCAGAAGCAAACAGAGAGGACAGAAGAAATGTTAGTGAGTTCTGTAACATGCATGCTTTCTGCTGACATCCTTGGCTTCTCATCTGACTGGAGACTGTGATGTGTGTTGACATGCCTGGCTGATGTCACTGGTCCATGCAGACTTCTCCTGCCTCGAGGAGGCCACCAGGATGACTGTGAATGACTGGCTGTCCTTTGGCTCCACGACAATCTTGAAGTCCAGGTGCTCCATGTCCTGGCCACTCTTGTCTGATTTGGCTTTGAGGTGAACACAAAGACATAACAAAAGCTGTAATTTTCTCTATAGACATAAAGACATTAAAAAAGGTATTCATATCAAGCATTTACACTGTCTCTATGTGAATAAAAACAAAGAAAAGATCAGCATTTGGCAAAAAATACATCATTTTTTGACAGTTATTTATTTATTTAATTTGAGTTTGTGTGATTCTGTAGAAGCACTGCCTGCCTTTTGGAGCACATTTTTTCTGTTGTTCCAAATATTAATTATAAAATATGAATAAATTCTGGCACACTCTAGTGATCACATATACAACATTACACATGGTACATATGATGCATATTTCTGTAAGCTGCTAAATTAATAAAACACTCACACTCATCATCTGTCCCCTCAGGGTCCTCCATAAGAGTGCAGTCTATAAGCGAGACTACTCCATTCTGCAAACAGCATACCGTATACATTCAGTTTCTTCACACCAGCATCATTGACTCAACACATTACCATACATTTACACTACAAAGTTCAAGAATCATCAGTTGACTGCTGATTATGAATTATTATATTATTTGGTATTAAACATTTTAATCATTTGAAATATCCCTCCTGAAAATACAAATGTGATTTTGAATAAGACTAAGCAGGGAAGGAAGCCGTTACTTACGACATATGACAGTCATGGCACAAGAGATTGTTACTTTACTCACTGACAGATAAATTAAATTTTGTTGCTTTTGACATAATCTGCCTTCATGGTGTAGGAAACTGTTGGCCAGTAAACAATACGGCTAATATCAGTGAGATAAATGCATGGATTCCATGCATGTATTATTTCCTGTGAATCCCCTGTGTGTTTTAGGGCAATCTGAATTTAGTGTGGGAATGGCGGACCCCGCCACTGACAATAACAACTATTGCATGGCTGTTGCTGAATAATTGCCCACCGTAAGTAGTATTACAAATGCAGTTTGATTTCATTAAGATTTTAAGGAATATAAATAAAACATCACTATAAGACAGTAGTTTTAGTAAGTAAGGCTTTCAGTTGGAGGGTTTTTGGCCTTATCCAAGACCCCCAAACATCAATTGGTCTTTGTAATGTTGAGTAATGTGGGGTAATAATACACCACCACTCCATTACACAAATCAAAGTGACATCAAGCAGCTGCTTTCAAACATGTACAATGAGCCTGTGTGTGTGTGTGTGCGTGCGTGCGTGCATGCGCAGGCTTGTATGAGTGTGTGTAGCTCCCTTGGTTATTGCCACTGATAAAAGCCACGACATCGCTAACCTTGTAGCTTTCATCTCCGGTCAGTTAATCCGTTCAATTTAGCTCAGAGAATCGGGGGTTGCGCGACACTGTAAGATTGTGATGTTTGAAATAAGGAGCAGCTCCACTACTAGCTCAGCAGTGCAGGCCCACCTTGGTAAGATGAAGCTTTCCCCCAGAACCCCTGGTGCAGATGATTAAATGCTTGGAGAAGAGAAAGCACTGCCTCTCCCCCTCCTTCTTCAGAGACAGAGAGCCCAGTCGCCCACGGGTGATCTTGCCCTTCTCGCTCATCGGCACCTGGATAAGAGACCCTGTATATGGGAATAAAAGGGAGTGTGCAAATAGGGAAGAAAGGAAGAGGGAAAAGGAGAGATATATAGAAATACATAAATGGTAAAGAGGCAAGAACGGGGGAAGAAAAAAAGGAGCAAGAGGAGGGGATAGTGGAAAAACGGAATAAAAGAAAGAATTTGATATCAAATTGCTCATCTTGCTGTTCTCTGCGAGTGAATACATGTACAGTCACATGAGATACTGAGGATTAAATAATCTACCATTTCTGTTTCCCTTTCCTCATTCATCAAGGCCTGTTGGGGACGTGTGACATTTACAGTCCCAGATTCATCATCAGTTTGCCTCAGATCAGTCTAATTACACTTGGAAATTAAAGACTCTCCTCACGAGGAGCACATGTTGTTCCCCGGAGAGAGAGAGACATGGGTCGTTTTTTTAAAAGCTGAGTTCCCCCCCCCCCCCCCCAGTGCAGGGGCTGAAGATGTAAGACTGGGCTGTCAGACAGTTGAAGAGGGGCAGGAATTCCCCCACACACCTGCCCACCCTATCTGTGATTCTGCTTTTCTGAAGTACAACACTTGAGGAAGGCAGCCGTTACCTTGTCTTACAAACGTCTGGCTGGTGTCTAGGAGAATCTCGCAACCCTCTACGATCATTCGCTCTATTGCCAGGTTCTTCCTGATGTTCTCAGTCTCGCTCACTTCGTCGTGCATGATTCTGGTAAAAACCACATTCATAATTCCAGTTTGATCATAGGAATGTATAAGATCCAGTATGGAACAAAACACAAAAAAGGCAATCAAACCACATTTCTGATGTTTTTCTCATTATAGCATTGTTATAGATTTGTGCAAATATTTTGTATTTAAATTTAGGAAACAACATTCATATTTCTTTTTGTGAACCCCTCCCAAATCCCCCACCCAGCCACCACACACACCAAACACAGACCAAACCTAGACCTAAGATTGTTTGTGTATTGTTTAACCCACTATGTCACTCAGCTGAGGCACTATACAAGTCTTAGAAGAAATTAGAAGAAAGTACCTGGAAAGCTCTTCCAGCTTAGATTTAGCATAGTCCAGGCTGTTTCTCTCCACATGTTCGTGGGGTGTGTGGGCCAGAAGTTCGTGGAGTGTAAGAATGTAGCGGGGAATCTATGGGGACAGAAAAGAAAGCATCAGTGGAGTCACACTCAAATATAACAGCTCACATGCAACCATAAATGTAACAACAGCAACAACACAAACATGCGCACACAGGAATATAGTGTGCACATAATGAGAAGTGGATCAGTAGAGAGCACAATCTACATTCATCAGCAAAATTTATTATCAACACAGCACAGCCTGCAGTAGGCCCCAGCAGGGCGGACTGTTGGGAAACTGCATGCCTTGCCAGAAAGGAGCCATTATTAAAGCCCAAGCTCCAAAAACAACCGCTTTTTATAGACATGAAAAACACTACAGGGATATTCTGAGCAAAAGCAGACAAATGCCTACTGTTTCTGTTTTTGATCAGCAATGCTACAGTATGGGACATCGCTTGAGAGCCAATGAGTGTTCAAGAAGGAGGTGCGACTGTGAGGCCAAGTCCTGACTGAGCCACTCTGGCCAGATTACAAGTCAAAACTCATTGACGAATATATTAATCTGGTTATAGTCAAAATTAGTCAGTTTGGTTATGAAGATACTTTAATTTAATTTTGAATTTGCACCAGTTAAATATTACATGGTTTAAATCTGGGTTGTACATTATCATACATATTGCAAACTACCTGTGATATAACAAGAACAGCATCCCGGATTCCTTCATCATCTTAAAATGAAAGGCCCAAAGAAGCACATAAAAAAAAAAAGTTTTTTAAAGTGCCTGAGTTAGCGAGTGGGTTGCTCCAGAGCTCATGGGTTCTAATGGAAAGAGCTAGATCATCTTTCATCTTCAGCTTAGCCTCAGATAAGACAATGACCAAAGGAGTGCTGACAAGGGGTTAATTGCAGATATATATAATGCAGTGTTTGATGTACTTTAAAGAAAATCTATAAAATCTGCAAATCACTCTCAGTGCATATTAACTGCAATAGAAGTTTGGTTGAGAAGTGGGTAATTTGCTGTCAGCTGTTTGGGCATACATAAACAAGACACATTACTCATAGCATTTGAGGTGTGATGAAATCAGTGCACATATCTTTTTTATTTTTGACAGGTTCACCAACTGCTCAGTTACATCTCTGTAAGTTTCATTTTCCCCACAAGATGGTCTAAGCGCTAACTGCAATTCTCCTGGACTAAATCCATTGTTTATCTCAATTTAACTTCATACATTTAAAGACAAAGACAAAAAAAATAAAAAATGTATGCAATTTTTCTGTAACTTCAGGTCATAAACCTCTCAACCTGACCTGTCTATTATTCTGGGAACAGATTCCAATTGTTAGTTTTGAAATTTGGTGTTGGACCTTCTTTTATTTACATTTAGATCCGGACAGTGCCTTTAAAAGATATCCAGCTTTGAATGTACAGAAATAAAGTGGCCAACTGCTTTACAGACAGCTACAATGGGTCATCATTGGCATAGCAATAGCCACCTAGTATTAAACTGGTGAAATATATGGCCCAAGGGTAGCCTTTATATATGGAGAAAGAAACTTGGCCCAGAATGGCTGTGAGAGCACAAAATTAACGACAAAATCTGGCTCCAGGCTGCAGCTCTGCAGCAAACAAATGGGTCTGCCTTTATTTCTTGTGTATATCAGTGAGACAAATGAGCTAACCTGGAACATGGGGTAGGTGAGGAAGGTCTCCAGAGTCCTCTCCTCACAGTCGGGCTTGGCCTCGTACTGCTTCAGCAGCTTGTCAAAGTCTCGGTTCTGCTTGCAGTGAGCCAGTATCTGCAGGCTGTACTGGTGGTTCCTCACAAACTCCTGGTAGATGTTCAGCATGGGCAGCAGGATGTCGAACAGGTCGGCTGTCGAGAGACCGATACCAAGACAACAATGACATAAACAATACTGAGGGCTTATTCTGTGGAGTAAAGCATCATTACCTTTAATCATAGTTAACACTGATTAAGCTTTACAATGGTCATACCATGAATAAACTCACGAAAATGAAACAAAGAAAGCAGAGTAGAGGTTTCTTACCCAGCACTAATGTTGGCCAGCTTGCTATTCTGGCTTTCAAACCCTGGTAAAATATCTGATGTAGAAACATGATAGTTTCACTGGAAAGAAAAAAAAGAGAAAATATTAGTGAAACTGATTTTTTTTTTTACTGCCAAAATCCAGTGAAGTTGTGATAAATGAAAGCCCAGACGGTGTGTATGAGAGCAAGGGTGTGCAGGTTTTGAGCGTGAACGTGCTTGGGTGAGTGTGTGGGTGGATTTTGAATAGGCCAATGAGGGCGCATGCAGATTACTGTCTTCACTGCACTGTCTAAATTTTCTGATGAGGCAGGAAACCTTGATATCACACTGAATATGTCTACACGGTACAATAAATGGCATACACCCTGGAAATGTGTAATTTCAGTTCATATAGTCAAAGTAATATTTTTTCATCAAGTTTGTAAAAAAAATAATATATATTCTAAATTGAGGTTTAGTACACAGTACACATTACTTCACCTTATATTGTTTACATTTGGATTTTCATGCTGCAAGAAGACTAAAGGTCCATGGCAAATCAATGAATGAATGTATGTAGCACATTGTTTTCATATTTCAGATGTTGTGGTCCAAGTGGAAACTTCAGCTGATAATTAATTTTCTGCATGCCATGAATTTAAAAGTTGGACTTGTTGAATTGTAAATTTTAAACTACCGACTGTCTAAGATGATTCATCACGGGATTACCAGCTTCTGCAGCTTTAAGAAAGTTACATTTTTAGACTCAATAATATACTAAACTTCTTGTTAAAAGTGCCCTATACGGTTATGTTGTTAACAAGCAAATTTATGTTACATTCTGTCTCTTTATCAAATCCCATTGGGTGTATTCTAGAGGCCTAACAAGCATGCTGAATACATTTCCCTCCTAATTAAATAATAACATTCATGTTTGCTAGCTAGCTTGCCTCCTGCAATGTTATGTTTCTTCGCTCATTACTGTCTCTGAGTGTTGATCGGTGGAAAAGCAACACAAAGATGCAAAGATTGAGTACCCACTCAAAGAAATACTTCTCCACAGTGCTACTGGTGGTCAAAAACTCCACAGGATACCTTAAAGAGGATTATTTTTTTGGAGGGAAATATTGTGGGCGGAGAGGATACTGACCTGTTGAGGAATATGCTGCTGACATCGTCATGGGTGATGGGTGGTTTCTTGGAGCTGGCGGCCATGCGCAGTGGCCTCAGGAAGTTGTTCACCAGGATGTGAAGCTGCTGGACGTACTCGGCCTCCGAGTCCAACATGCTGAACACCACCTGGTTCCTCTTCCTCATGCTCTCCGCATGTGGTGAGCGGATGTAATCCTGGATGATGGTCTTCCACTTTCTCCTGCAGATCCAGCCTCGCAGGAAACTCTGGACCTGAAGCAGACCAGGTTTTTGGTCAGTTTATTTAAGGCTTAATATGCTCTAAAGGTAAAACAAGTCTAGGTCGTTGCTTTATGCTTTACTTTTTTGATCTTCTTGATTTCCGAGTCGTCCTCAGTTGGAGCGGCTGCAGGGCTGGCGTGGATCTTTTCGTTGTCTTTGAGCAGCCCAGCGATCTGCCAGGGAAGCAACCACAAGAAAGACCAATCATTCCCACTTACACACTTCTCTTCTTCTCACTTACTGTACCAGCATGTAAACAAAGTGACTGAGTCAACAGGACAGGACCTGTCAGCACTGTCAACACTGAGACATTAGCCTGACTAAACTTGCTCTGTTCACTTGGCTGGTATCTCTGTGTCAATATTTATTTACATTGGTCATTTAAATGCAACATGTACCAGACTGTCCTGCATGTTTGATGAGAGGTAAACAGGCTGCTGACGGAAAAAAAAAAAAACAAAACCTCAGGCTGGAGCAGCCTTCAACTGTTTGAAGCTAAGTGTCTCCATTTACTTTGTAGACGGCAAGAGAGTTAATTGTCATTGCATTTCATAGAAGAGATGCAATATAAAGCTGTGTTCATGCATATTCAGCACATAATTTGATTTCAAGCATCACATTTGCACATTAAAGTAAAATGACTATTTGATCTGAAGAATACAGCCGGGAACGCAGCCCTATTGGAGGCATTGTTTCCAAGTGGAGATGCAAAGTGGAGAATGGTTGGCCTGAACTACGGCTCTCTCTGTGACGGAGTAGTGCTTCCATTTCTGTCCTTACACTAGTTTCCAAATATGAGGCAAACAGAGCAATAATCAGCATAATCCATTGTTTTCCCACTGGTTCAGATGTTATTTGTTGTGCTGGCAGGTTGAGACAAGGATGAGACGCATACAAATTCTGGAAAGGACTATGAGTGCAATGGAAGAAGCAGTGGTAATATACTATCATTGTGCCAGTTCAGGAAGTCTATTTACAGCAGGTCTGACTGATATTGTGCACGGCTGCCACACATTTGTCTATAGATAGAAAATCCTGTAATCCTCTGCTATTGTGGTTCAGTCAGAGAGGACAAAATCCTGGATATTTTAACAATGCTTTCTTTAATGTTGAGTACCTGAATACAGTTAAAGGACCGCTATCAGAAGCCACAGTTTAGCCAAAACAGTCCAAAGATATATTCCTAAGTGGGGTGTAATGCAAAGCTACTGTCTGTATCTGTTTGTCAAAAAAATATCTGTATTCAAATCTAGTGGTAAGTTATTTTCTAATGTCATTTGTACTCCTCTTACTGTATCTATATGTTCAAGTTTAGTTTTTATTAAGTCTTAAAAGCAGCATAGTTAAATTGTCTTAGTGAAAATGAACAGGCCTAATTGAAGTTGGAGGTTTTGATAAAAAAATGGGAAAGCTATTGACAGAAATCTGAAAAGCCCTTATGGCCAATCAGCAGGCACTTCGGAGACGATCCCTAACCTTCAGTTCTGTCCACTGTCAAGTCACACAAGGTGCAGACTTCAATATCAGATCATGAGGTAAAAATAGCACCTGTGGAACATCGGTCAAGTCTTATCCTAAACTGCCCAACAAATCTGGAGAAGACTGGTGAAAAGTTATTGAGGATGAACCTTGCAGGCTGTAATATCGAACTGAAAATGACCTCTGTGTGTTTAGCTTCTTATTTGTTTACATCATGATGAATCTTTGTGCTGCCTCTTAGGCAGTCCCCGTTTGGACTGTGCAGCCAATGATTCCCTGCATTATTTTGATACTATAAAGGAAAAGTCGGAATCCGATGATTATGAATTAAGATCTGTAAGTACTTGCTAATGAATTGGTGTGATTTCTAAACAGATTTATGGACATCAGAGATCCTGGCATCGTTGTAAAGAGTGAGTTAAGCTAATTGTAGCATGGCGTATTAAGATTTGACTGAGGTGACGTGAATATTCAGATGCTGTTCGTATCGGTTCGGAGTGCATTATCTGTTCATATCTGAATAATGTATTTGTATTTGTTTACATTCCTACTCCTGAGTGTAAAGGAATCACTGTGAATATTACCTCTGACTTAAGCCTTTCAATCTCTATTTCCCCATCTTCTATCTGTTGTCGAAGTTGCTTAGCAACTGTTTTCTCCGTCTCCACAATCTGAAGCAGATGAAGATACTTCTGCATGAGAGTCTCATGCTCGGTGGCCAAGTTTCTGTAACTGTAACACACACACACACACAGAGAGAGACACACACACACACACAATTTTGTATTGTAGCTTGAGTAATGAATTTCACATCAGTGCATGTAGCTTCATCTCACATCAAAGCGATCAGGTTTTTCTTGTGAACAAAGCATTTTTCTTCAAGTCTGTCATTCCTCATACTTTAACCCCACTTATGAAACCATGGCAACATCCCCTACAGACTGAGCACATCAGTCAAAGATTACTTACCCTCTACCGACTAATTCAACTTCTAATTGCCATGTCTGCACATTTCACTGATATGTGCCTTTACCTGGCGTGTGATATTGCAGCCACCCATTCATCGCAGTCCTTTACATCTTCTGTACGTAACTCGAGCGCCTTTTGGTTTTCATGGGTGAAGCTGACAGTGAAGTAGTACTGAAACAAACAACGGAGAGAAGATGAGGAGTTTAGTTAGAAACAACAGGACTGCCATTAACCTGACGTGTTTTATGTTCTTCACAGAAAGGAGTATTCATCATTAGATACCTTCTAGATAAATCTATTATATAGTGGTTTGACTGAAGCCTCTCCACTGCTTTTGTCTTTGTGTTTGTTCCAACTGCCTCACTGCCACAGACATCAAGCGGGTGATTTAAAACCACACAGGGCCTGGGGAAGCCACATCTTCCTCGCCCACCAGTGCAATTGATGGAGCACGCTGAGGGAAGCCTCCCCCAGCTCAGTTCCTGGGATGTCTCTGGTTCCCAGGAGGAAATGCCATAAGACATGGAGGCTGGAGCCACGGCCAATTACATAACTGTGCGATACCTGTTTCCTAGCAACTCCAGTCAATGTGAGCAGTTAGGCTGTTTTTGCGTTTTCTTGTGTCACTCGATTAAAGATGAGCGTGCTTCCTTTTGCGCTGGCTGCCCAGCAGCAACTAAGTGTGAGTGGTATGCATAAGGAAATCATAGACTTTTGTTTTAATATGTGGCTCCTATATTCTACTTGTGTAGGAGTTTATACTTCAAGGTGTTCTAGTATTATCTTGCATCCTTTGACTGAAGAGATGATTATTTGCAGGGAAATGTCTTCCTCTGAGATCATTCAGTGCAGTGGTGAAACGTAACTAATCAGGAGATGCACTGATATTTAAAACAAAAAAAGCATTGTTGCAATTTCAAGCTTTTACTTTTTCTTTTACTTTATTTGTAGCAGATAGAGGTGTCAGGAAATAACAGATACTAACGATTAGCTGTTGTTGTTGTTCTGATCGATCACATTAATTTGACAGCTATAATTACTTGGTATTTGGCTAATTAAGATTTTACATACAAAACATATAATGGCTTTATAAACTATGATGTAGTCCAAGCAGTACATGAGAAAATACCAAATGTATCAAAATGCCTCACACCACTTTCTAATAGGTCAGTTTTATATCAGGTTTACCAGTTGCAAGGAATGGAACATTTATTAAATCATTTTTAAAATCATCTAGTAATTATTGTATTAAGTCTTTTACTAAGGCTTTATAGATGAAGCATACATCACTGATAGGGGCACAGTTTGGGTTTCCATTTGGCTGGAATTTCCTCCTTTGCAAGCAGCCATTCTGTAGAATGAGTACTTTTAATTTTGATAACATTTTGCTGATGTATCCAAATGTCTGACTGCTAAAAATAGTCTCAACAATTTTCTCATATCAAGGTTAGAATAATACATAATCTGTATTTACAACTGCAGTTTTCCAAAAGTGCTTCATGTTTATGAACTACACGTAGCATATATGGCTTTTTATAACAAAACCAAGGTCCCAAAAGGTGAACCATGATGAAAATGATACCACAACTCCTGTAATTGAAATGTTGTCTTTCCCGTGGACTGTTCTAGGCCATGTTGAGTGAGACCAGACACTAATCTTTGGCCTGCAGATGTTCAACAGGCGCCTATCAACCTGCAACTGATCATTATGGCTGACTGCTCTTCCATCTTCACATTCATTAGGTATTCATCCTACTGTCAAAGAAAATCTATTTCTGGCAGGGAGGCATGCATGTTGTTGTAGTTTTCCCTCATGATCTCTCTGAGAGCGTGGTGAGTGTCTGGTGTGAGGCGATGTTAAGCACACTGTCTGCCTTCCTTATTCATGCTTATGGCTGAGTCATGCACCTTTAAAAATCATTACTGATCTTTACAGAGATGTGAGATAGATATGGCATTGATGAATCCTGTGATATAGGTACATGAGCATTATTTGCTATCAATAAAATATTCCTCTTTTGTTGTTAAAACTCTTGTCAGTGTTGCTGTGCTGCAGATAGGACTGTGGTAAATAATTAATTAGACATGTTTTGATTAATTGTTCTTTCTACATGAGTCAAATAATTCTTGTGCCTTCTATAATTGCTACTGACTGGTAAACAGCTTGGTTTTATTGCAGCAATACTGTAAGAGGACTTTCCTAAACCATATAATGAGATCTATATAGTAATATATTCCCTGGAGAGCTGAGTGTTAGCAATCACTCAACTTGCATCCACTTCCATTTTAATGAGGAGCTTTAGTTTGGATGTTTAGTCTTCTTCGTTCCAGCGTCACCGAATTCAGTGTATCAAATGTTCTTGGTGCATATTGGTCAGATCTTTTGATTTACAGTACAGTTTGTATCAAATCAGCAGTCACTTGCTCCTGTACCTCCTTGTGTTATTGGTCGAGGTGCTGCTGTTTCCCAGTGTGAGCGAGCTGTGTTTTTCTATAAATGGACTCTGACCCCTCCAAGGTACTGCAAGGAACAAATTTAGCCCAGATAGCGCTTGCATTAATAGGAGAGATGCGACACACTACTTCTTGTCTCCTCTCCGTTACCCTGCCTCTTCCAACTGCATCATTCTTTAGGATGCAAATAAGGGTTGCCATAGAAACCTTGGGCTCAAACGCATTATCATTTTCACACTAACTGCATTTGAGGATAAATATAATGTAGGGATTATAGTGGATTGCTAAAAACGTTGCCACAAAACCGTAAATCCAGGTGGGCACAGGAGATAGAGGTGGTATTTTCTTACTCTTACAGTGTTTGTCCTCTTGAGGATGTTTGTTTGTTTACATTGAGAGGTAACTCCTCAACAGCCCATCATATCAGCCACATTAGTCATTCATTATTTGTGCACCTCTCAGTGCTTTCGCTCTCTGCAAGCAGGATTCACAGAACAAAGCCAATCAATATCTTTTCTCCAATTTATCATGAATTTAGCCCAAGATGGCAGTGATGTATTGATTAGACTTTTCTCAGCATGTTCACATTCACATTACTGCATTTAAAACAGCAGAACGCAGAGGGAAACAGCACTGTTAACGGAAATATAAAAAGAATCCAAAATCTTTCAGTGAGCGTTTTTTCTCTCTCTTTTTTTTGGGTGCCTTTAATGCAACTGTGCGAGCACAACATTAGCCAGTGCGTTGCATTCTGCTTTGTCAGCACAAGGGCAGCTGTTCACAGGAAGACTCACTTTGGATTGCAGCCCTACCTACAGAGTCAGGCACAGAGCCTGGAGAGAGGAGAGGGGCCGGTGGCAGCGAAGCATTATGTTCCTCGACTGTTTATTCACAACAACAACGTTAACAAGCCTGTTAACCTTTCTACTCTGAACTTTTAAGGTTTTGCTGCTTTAAGAAGCAGTCAGAGGAGATCTATTAGAATCAAGTGAATGCCTCATTTGCAGATATGATTCAAATGTACCAATCCTGCTACATGTAGATTTTATAACACAGGGTGTGACAGACACATCATTATAGATACCACTTATAACAAGTGGTGCAACAATTGCCATGTATAATACACATGAAAACTCCAATGTTAGACCGAATCATTTCATTCAGGTCAGCTGGATCAGAGCTGACTGATCACTGGCACCCTGCTGTTTCCTCAGCCTCAATTGTAATTTTATCATTTCACCACAAGATGGAAACCCTGAGGCCACAACTTTTTTTTTTTTTTTTTGTATGTTTTATTTGAAGGAGCATTAGGTATATCACTCTCCGCCCTAAAACGTCAAAAAAGATGATGACTGAAAGTCAAAAGCAAAATATGTGACCGACCAGGACGCAAATGCATCACCCTGATAAGAGCAGAAATCCATTTACATCTCATGCACCACTGGAAACTCTCCCACCAATAGGGGGGGGGGGGACGAGGAAGGATCAAGCTCGGGTTTGCTGCAACAAAACACTGCATAGCCCATTGCCAGGGCTGCTGTAATATCATTAGGTGTTAATATTGTTACCTCATCATTAATGCCATGCATGCATTACATAACGTGCAATACAGCAATCTGGAGCCTGCTGCGCTGGATTTGAGGTCATCATGCGATGGGATATAAGAAGAACGTATGCATAAGAAAGGCGCTTTTGTTCGGGACTAAAATAGAGTTCAAAGGCATTTGCGTCGCAGCAACACATTTTGACATTCAGTGTGTGCACCTCGTCAATATTTTAACATGTAGCCTGAAAAACAATAAAGCAGTGAGAGAGAGGGAGAGAGACTGTTGTGTGCGCGCGCGCGCGTTTGTGTGTGTGTGTGTGTGTGTACGTGTGTCTTTACGCGCGCACGCTCCCCATACCTGCTTTTCCAAACACTCCTTGGCTGACAGTGAAGGTTTCGGAGAAGGCGCCCTGTCGCATATGCATCCCTCCAACAGGTATAATCCTGAGGGTCGAGAGCTGGACTCGTTCTCAAAATAAAAGAGCATATTCTGTAACAAAGCAAACCACTTTGTGTGCCATTTCGTGTTGTCTGAGCTCTTTTTGCTCAAGCACCCCCGTCTTGTACCATCCTTTTTTGCTAAAAGCCCCAGGTAGGTGACATGACCATCATTAAGTCGTATTCCCTTCTGCATTTTGATGAGGAGACTTCGGCTGCACAAGGTGGCTCGGTCGTTACATCCTTCTGAAGTCGCTCCGGAGGAAAATCAAATCAAGAAAGACAAGATGTTGACTTTTTTTTTTTTTTTTTGAATGCGGACCTCGAGCAGCAGCAGCTTGTCCACTCTGTCCGACGCATTCACCGTGTTGGCATTTAAGTAAAAAGAGAGGAACAAAACGAGCAGCACAAGTCCAGCATCCTAAAATCTTTTGTCATACTCCGAGCGCTTTGAAGGTCCACATTTCCCGATCGTGTGAAGAAGAAAAAAAACAGGGAAGACGAAAAAAGCAGTCTAAACAACGCAAGATAAGAGGGAAAAGGGGTTCTGGGTTTGTCCTTTTCTCACATGAAATCTCCAGAAACCAGTAGGCTTGGTGCTGAGCTAGGCAGTGCTGGGTGAAGTCACATGACGCATGCTTGGGAAAGCAGATTTCAGGACCTTGGACAGGGACGTTTGAACAAGATGCCGCATAAGTTGAGTCTCAAGTGTAGAATCTAATGGGGACACAAGACGAAAATGGAAAATAAACGCAGTTGAGAGAAAAAATCCTCACTTTGATATAAATCAGCCATTAAACAGGCTGCTGAGTCAATGTATTTTCACTTCACAATCTATATCTTTCCTTTAAAACTTTATGTGGGTGGACTCAATGTTTCTGACATTTTAACTCTTCACCAGTTTGCATATTTAGAGTTTTTGAAACGGTTACATAGAACACTAAAAGTTGATTTATGACCTTGGGCAAAAAGGAGCGTTGTTGGTGCAGTTGAGCCTCTGCTGAAGAGAATCTTTAGCCCACAGCTGAGAGATTTTTTCCCCCAATTAAACAGAACTATTCCATTAAGAGATGCATTTGTGACTAAATAGTCTCAGCTCAGGATCCACTTAGTCTGAGATTTCAACAGCATCTCATGAAAGTATTCTGCCTCCAGTGGTGGAAAGTAACTTAGTACATTTACTCAAGTACTGTACTTAAGGTCAAATGTGAGGCAAGTATTTCCATTTCACAACACTTTATATTCATGCTCCCCAACAATTCAGAGGGACATTTTGTGCTTGTTATTGCACCACTCTGGCAGCTGCACTGAGTTAAGAGTTTACACATTAAACATATGAGGAAGTTTAAAAATAAACTGCCCAGTACTATATAAAATTTGATCTTAAAGGATTAATACATTTATTTATGAATTGATTAGACAATCAGCATCTGTTTTGCCAGCTAATTAATTGTTTAAGTCATTTTCATGCAAAAAAATACCAAACATTTCATGGTTTCAGTTTATCAAATGTCACAAGTTGCTGCTCCTCCATGTCTTAAATTACAGTAGATTACAGTGAATCATTTTGAGGATTACATGGTTGGTCTAACAAAATATTTCAGCTTTTAGCTCTACGTAATTGCAGTGTGTTTATTTGTTTTAGAAACCAAAAAGTAAATTGATTGATAAAACATTCAGCAGATTGATCCTTAAAGAAAATGATCCTCCACCTCAATCAACAAGGAGAGTAAAATGCTGCTTACACATTATAATAGTATAATGATATACCATATAATAGTATGTGTACAGTATATGATTAATTATGATTTACTGCACTAACTAGGTAATCTCTGCATTGAGTAATCTTACTTTTGATACTTCAAGTACATTTTCCTGCTGATACGTACAGACTTTTCTTAAGTATTGGTACTTTAAGTAAAGTTTGTCACACATCCCACCGTCAAGCATGAGACTGCAAAAGTGATGAAATTTGACAAAGATTGTAAAATATACTAACAGCAGAAAACAAGAGACAAGACATTTTTATACTCAACAAAAAGGACGATACCGTCACGTTTAGCAATTGTTCACAATTACACTGTATTACTATTCATCTATAACTCAACAAGCAGACAAATGTTTACCAATTTACTGGATTACCAATATAATCAAGTCTCTACAAGCTGATGCACTGTAGAGTTCTATATGTAATTTGTGGTTTTAAAAAAGGCTCAAACTTCCAAGAACACCAGCATGTTTCTTCAACATGTTGTTGGACTGTGTAATGTCAGTTGTTGCTGTGAGTGGCTGCTGCTGCTCCTAAACCTAAAGAGAGGCAACTCGAGTAAATCACAGTGCTCTCAATGGCAGGAAGTAGATGGTAGAAGATATACTGCTGCCACATATTGACTCTGTGGTATCTCAAGATGTAGACTGTATATCTCATTTTACTATCAGATATATTACAGACTACACTGAAAGAGAACCCCCAAGTTAAACATGCAATTATGAATTAAATAATAAAATTTTGAATGTTATTGTTTATTTTATTCAAGTATCTAAAACACACACCAAAATACATGATATACATTCAGTTGCCAGTTTATTGGTTACACCTAGCTAAACTTGACCAGTTGGAGGCTGTAGTTTCTGATGCTGTTGAACTGTGCATTATACAGAGAGGTCTTTTTTGATATAAATGAGGTGTACAAAATAATGGAAACACCTGTCAGTATTACATTTTTATATTTTCATTCATAACAAATATTGATTTAGGTCCCAGTATAGTAGTAAAAGTATAGTTTCTGATGATGTAGAAATACAAATTTACAGCGACTTGGGAACATACAATATATATGAACATCTTGTCTCAGTGGTGATTGAACATTTACATGTCAAAGTTTGTATATAAAAGTTAATGAAAATGTATATTCCTTACTGTGGTCTTTTCAGGTTTTTATTTTCCACTAAGGAAAATTGAAACTTGTTTGGATCGACCCCCTTATTTTTTCATCTTATTTGTCTAATTTCCTAAATGCACTGTTAACATTGACTTTTAGCTCTGGACTCAGTTTTTGATGCTTAATGCAATACTAAAAGGTCCATAAAGTGTGACAACTACTGTAGGTCAATTAGTTAAAGAGAAGGTGACTGTAAAAAAACAACAACAACAACAACAAAAAAAAAACTAAGTAGAAACAAAGGCTGAATTTGCAGTGTGAGCTCGTTTGAGCTGCACCACGATGTCATGTCGGAACTGACAGACTTGTGCTTCTCAGTGGTTACAGAGGCGAACTATAAAACATGCTCGAGCACACAGCCAATATGCCTCTTTGAGCACCCAATTTGTTTAAAAGGCACAGGCTCTAATCTGCTGCTGTCAGTCCTCCGGCTACTTCTCAGTGAGGAGATTTATTTATTACTCCATCTCCATTGTTATCTGCGCTCTCTCTGATCTGTTCTGCCACAAATCCCTCAAGGCTCTGCAGCGTCTTCCTCAACAAGCCTCCCTCTTTTTTTTCTTCAATTAGTCACTCACTAGTTAAATATTAACCAATTTAAAAAAAGGTGATCAGTAGGTGATCAGTGAAACCCTCACTAAGATGCGGAGAAACCAGAGTGAACATCTGTTTTGTTATAAACGGATCCAACGTTAGCAACATGTGCTGCATATAAGCAATTAAAGCTGCCACGTTTTGAATAGATTTTGCATAGACACACATGTGAGAGACTGATAACACTGTGAGTATTGTTGGTGTGCACTGTATGAGCCAAGGTGCAACACAGCAGGGCTGTTGTGCTTAATGTGGGGGTTTTACAGTTCATCCTGCTCTGATGTGGATCACTGGATCTTGAGAGAGCACTGAATGTAAAATCTTGTGTCTGAAACAATTTACATGAAGTTGTGTGTGTTTGAAGTGATCTGGATCAGCAGACTAGCAAGAATTTCTTTGTGAAAAAACATCTCACTGCGGAGGAAGAGTGTGTTGTTTATGCGCGTCAATAATGAGTGATAAGGCGTATTTCTGTTCATATGTGCTGTTCACTTCTCCAACATTTGTTCACATGAATAACCAATCATTGCACAGGAAATAGTGTATTACAAGTGACTATTTAACTGGCTGCTAATTTAGTCTATAAAATGCTAGACAATTGTGAAAAAACAGCTATCAAAATCTCCTACAACAGTCTCATACCCAAAGATACTCAATTTCTAAAGGTGTGAAACAGAAAAATATGAACTACTACTACAATACTATCAAATATTGTTTATAATTAATATTAATATCAATTGACTGATTAATTGTCAAAACACATTTCAACTGAAAGCACAAATCTTCTGGACAGAGTTATTTACTCTCCATACTATTTGTACTTATTATTTCAACATGAAAAAGTGTGCATGTAAAAACAGAAAACTGTGTCAAGTACTTTGTAGTTTGTTATAAAACCACCTACAACCTGAAATACATTTACTAACTTATTTAACACATATGGAAACCAAAATCCTCACTGTATGTAGGCTACTTTATGTTTTGAATCCACACGCTGTTTTTCACATGTGACATACATGACATCTGGTCAGATATGTGAAACAAGAGGGGGGGGGTACAACAGTCATGCATCACTGTCAGCCTTGTTTGACATTGTGAGCTGTCCCTGAATGTGTGTATGTGTGCACAAATGTGTTTCTGTCAGTGTACAAGTGTGTGAACTTGTGTGTGTGTGTGTGTGTGTCAAATGGTGTTTTCTGTTGCAGCTCGTAGTGCTGTCAGTGTTCAGCAGAGGATCCTGCCTCGGTGTCCTCGTCCTTCCCTGAGCCGCCTATGAAAAGGCTCCAGTCCTAATTACATGATCCACCAGGCTTCTAATTCGCCATACTCTTCTCAAATGACATTTACTAATTACTCCTTCCTTTTTTAGAAACAGCTTTCTGGATTTTATCCAGGCCCCCTCATGCTCATTGTCATGTAGGAACAAACAAGTTGGCTGTTGTGGCAGTCACAGCCTATTTGATTGAAAGTGAGTAAGCAAACATACAAACAGACATCTTAAATCCCTTTAAAGCATGATGTTGTGTCAAACAATCTGGATTAGCAGTAGTGAGGAATTAAATAAAAAGAGAGAGATGTGTGCGGAAAACTGCATTGCAGTAATGTTGGGACGAAAAGCAGAGTTGTCAGAGCCCACAGAAAGACGGCGACCAAAATTTTCTTCCCAGTGTTCAAAATGTTTCTCTGATGCTCCAGCTTCAGCTGCACGGCTCCCTCAACTGTAATAACAATGTGGAGCCACATACACCGCATGCAAATGACTGTCTGACTACTGTTCAACAGAAAATTAATAGATCCAGATGAATGATACGGCACGAGAAGAAAGATTTATCTCTTGCCAACATGAATCGCAGGCTCTGTGATAGATTTGAGACCTGTCTGAGATGCTTCAGTACCTTCTGTCCAGTGCATGCTGGGATACTCTCTGGCCAGTGGCGTGTACAGACTCTCTAAGTGGCAGGGGTGAAAATGAAAAGAGCTATCGCACCACTTTCTAGCTGTAACTAATGGCTTTATTAAAAGTTAATAGACAGTTTACTAATGTTTGATAGATCAGATACAAGCTATTAATAAGAACAACTTTTCTGTTGCTGTTGTTTTGCCTCCTCATTAATTAATAAGTCATCGATTCTGCAGTTATAAATGTTAATACTTTAACTGGAATGGAGGCTGACATGTTTTGCTGATGGTCTCCAATGTGGCAGGCAGCCATTGCTCCCACGGCTGCTCCCTCTCAACTCAGGCTGATTCTCCTGTGTCAAGACTGGTTAGCCGGCCTGTCACTCACAGCTCATGAGTTTGGGTGGGGGGGGGTTGGAGGTGGGAGAAACTGGACCCACCAGACACTGGCTGCATTATGTCTGGACAGTACAGCAGTACTACCAGCCAATGGTGCACAATATCTTCTCTTTGAAGCTTGTGTGTTTTGCGTTGAGCAAGTTAACATTTTCAGGACAAATGGTTTTCGTCCTTGTTATCGGAGATGGCTGTGGCCATGTGTTGTTCGCTGACACTCCCATCGCTCACAACCGTTGTGTAACAGTGCAGAGATGCTCCAGGATCCCCAGGGGCCACTGAATCTTGGTCACATGTAGAAAGTCTGGGCTTGCGCACATGCAGATTTCATGTCTGCCTGGATGAACCTTCACCGACCAGAAATATTTTGCTTTTTATTTCCAGTTTACACTCACATCCACATTCAGCCACCAGACTGTTTAGTCAACCTTATTGGTGAAACTGAGGCACATATCACTGTATACATCACAATAAACCACTGTCATTTCTAATGTTTTAATATAATCCCCTTTTATCTGAAAATATGCAGCTTTTCACTCCACATGCATGCTTCTATTTTTTGCAGCCAGCGATGAAACAGTGCGTACTGTTCAAGTACTCTATTTTAGGAGCAGGACATGAATTATAGAGCGAAGTGGCCAACAATGTGTATTGCAATCCCTTTCTACTGACCTGAGTGCACTGAGAGAGAGAGAGAGACGCGTGGATAGTGTCTGTGATGAGTGACCATGAGCTCCTCTTGGAGTGTTGGTGGGCTGTGTGATGGCAGAATCCCTGCTCTTGGCTGCGGCCCAGGCCATTGTGATTTGTGCTTGCTGCTGCCTACAGGGTCGCCACCTGGCTGCCGCTTCCTCCAATCTCTCTGGGTTACACAGAGTGCATCCACAGCAGGTCTGTAATTGAATTTCACACATGTCACAGTCAGCTTAACTGTGTTTTCTGCAAGGTGCGTGTACCTTGAAAAAATTTTGTCTTGATATGCTTGAGAATTATCATGATGAGGGAGAATATACTTCAGCTACCCTGCACACCATGACTAGCTGTTGCTAATGTAAATACACCATTCATGGTTCATGGTACCATAGCAGGAAAAACATAAATGCCACGTAAACACCCAGAATTTCAGAGAGTTAACCTTGGTCCACCAAAGGTACAGTACGCCATTATCTGGATGTATTACCAATCTTCCATCACCGCTCCTGCAGAGCCACTGGGTTTTCTTTGACGTTGCCTTTTCATTGTTACTGAAACATTAACCAACATGATGAAACACTTTCTATCCCACCCTGCAAGGGACATTTTTGACCTTTACTCAGCCTTGCAGGTTGCACCTCCTCCCAGGCTGTGTGCTATCCTACAAGCAGCTCTAATAATCAATACAGTGGATACAAGGTATACAGCACAGTAGGTTGGTAAGGTGAGGCTGTGTTTGGGGTGTTGTGCTGGCCAATCCAGGTGAAGGAGATAGGATCCAGAGAGGATCTGCCTGGAAGTCTTAACCTTGTGTAAAATGTCCCCTGAGCTGTCTGACCAAAATGTCACATGATCTTTATTAAGTTTTCAGCTCCTCTAATCTCAAAGAGTTTTTAATGTCAGTTTATTTACTGAGTCTTCGCACCCTTGGCAGCAATAGAAGAAACTGAACTGTCACTCCACCAGCTAATGACCGAGTTTTTTCCCCTTTTCTTTTAAACTAAACTTAAATTATATTACAAGTGCCACATAGCCTACACTATTTATAATTACATCAAAATACAATAGTGAAAATATGAAAATAATCATGTTTCTGGCAACTTGACAACCTCCTTCTTCCTTTTAGGTCTTTTTTTAGTCTCCACCAACCACTGAGGGCAATATCTCTCTAGCTGCCGAATGCTCCACTGTGTTCACCATCTAGCTGCTAACTTTGCCTTACCTCCAATTGGTGCTGATTAAGCACTGTACAGTGGGTTTATCAGCTGCCTGATGCATCCGGATGAGAGCAGAGTTTGTAGGCTGGACAACTAAAACAGTGGTCCAAAATAGACCTTAAGGCTTCTGTACAGCTGAGGGGGGACTGATGAGTCTCTGTAGGTTCATCACTAAAGTACAATACAACCACTGATTGTTCCATGGCAGTAAATAGAACACTCACAGGCATGTATGCTGCACAGGTGCAAGTGCAAGGTGCTTTTTTTTTTCACAAAATAATGCAGAAAATAAAATATTTCTGCCATCCCAGCCTGCACTTCATTACAACTTGCTGCTTTAGCGATTTAGTGACTGCAGAATTTGTCAGTATTTGTTTAAAGTCCCTTCCTAAAGTGAGTGAAAAACCTTTATTCAGTTAAAAAAACATTATGGAGGTGATTGTGTGCAGTAATATGAACTGAAGCTGCAGTGGTTCTTTATAGGTTTAAGACTTCTTTTCCTCTCACATTTTTAATTCCTGCATTTGTGTTTGCACTTCCACTGAAGTGGAATCAGCAGTTTCTATCATTTTTCCGTACTGTACAGCTCCACATAAGAGACAAATGCTTGCCTCAAAGTAGGCCAATTACCAGTCACTATGAATAAAAGACATTAATGCAATGTGGCAGAACCCAAGAAGAGCAGCAAAGGCAGGGTGTCTTCCTTCAGCTAACATGAACTCAGAGGGGAAACGTAAACAAGTCCCTCCATTACATAATCAGTCCCGTCCTCCTTGAAGCATCTCTTATTTTACACACCCATCCCTTGTCATGTCGTCTCTCTGCTTGCTGGCTAAAGCAGAGACAGAGGATCAGTGATGCTGCCTCATCCCATATGTCCTCTGGCCCTCATAGTGTATAGCTGCCACATTACTTCATCCATTGCCCATCTGCTGATTGTGGCAAGCAGGGCTCCCCAAGACAAGCTCCTTTTATCCATGATACAATCAGTTCACCACTTTGGTCCAGACTGAGATGTCCTAACAACTTCTAGATGGATTGCCATTACATTTTGTACAAACATTCATGATCCCCAGAGGATGAAGATCACTGACGTTAGTGATCTTCTGACATTTGATCTAGTGCAATTGTTAGGTCAGCCTCAGCTGTATTTTGTATTTAGTGCTAGCACATGTTGTTAACATGCTAAACTAAGATGGTTAACATGGGAATCATTATGCTTGCTAAACATCAGCATCTTAGCATTGGCACTGTGAGGCTGTTAGTATCACTCAAAGTATTACTGTCCCTACTGTAAGTACAGCGTCACAGAGCTGCTAACATAGCTTTAGATTCACTCAATCAGAAAATGTGGCTTATGTTTAGATCTGCATCCATAGACAGCAGTGGAAATGTTGACAACCTGTTTCAAGCACAGCAAATAAGACATTGGCCTGAGACCAAAGTGTCAACCTGATACCACACATCATGGAGAGGAGTTTAAAAAAGAAGACTAATGTGAGAAACAAACAAGAAATTGCCACTGCAGGTACATTTCCCCAACACCAGTCTGACTGTATTCACAGTCTAAATGAAATGGGCACAGGAGACATAAAGGATGGCAGGCAGAGATTTCATCTGGAAGAACAGGAGCGATGAGATGGCCCACCGGGGTTATTGCCAATATGGTCTCCGCAGTACTCAATCACTGTTAGATTAAATCTAAGGATGACAGATGCTGCCAATCAGTGACGGGTTAGTGAGGTCAAATTAAGATCCATACGCTGACCTTTTCCTTGGCTGCCTCCTTTCAGAGAGCCTATCATCAGGGCTATCAATAGGGACTAATGAGCCTTAGTGGTCAGATCCTGGCAGAGCGCCATCACTTACACTACAGCCCAGTGCTCACCAGGCCCAGGCAAGGTTATACCACTGTTGACGAGTGCTCTCAATAAAACGCTATTATCTCAGCTGTTGCAGTGCATCAACAGCCCCTTCAACACCATCACCCCACCTAGCATGAACTCTTCTTCAGGCTTCTTCAGTATATTGGTGTTTTTTGTGTCTGGGTGACAGATTTAAAGGATAAGGCTGGAGGTATTCTATATTTTTGTTATTGTCGATAAATCCTTTTAAAAGACCAAAACCAACAATGAACTGGTCCTAAAACAAGTATTGTCTGTGCAGCTAAAGCCTGATACAGCTTATTTATCTGTGCAATAGACTCCCACTGTTCAAGAACTATTACAAACATATGATTGTGGCACATCATTGCACCATAGGATGATTTCTCATAACAATGAACATGGGCACTGTAGTTTACTTTGAGTCAATCCTATGCATGCTACTCTGTTGCCTCTTTACAGCACCAAATGTGTATCAATCCGCCTCTTAAAATAGTCCTCTACAAATGCACCGTTTTCTGTAGGGCTGAGAGCCACAGATAGAGTAGGGAAGATGGACAGTATTGAGAGATGGAATAACCTACCCTGCCCTATTCTTTCATGTGTTTCTCAGCATAAATATGTCTTTGTTTGGTCGCCATGTTTAATCCATTTCACTGGAGCATTCTTCCTGTGTCAGTTAAAGACTATTGTGGTTGGTCTTGGTGATTATACTCGCCAACAACCACGATGGTAATGACTTGCTCATACTGAAATCCACTGAGTTGAATTTATATCCGCCACAATCATTGACTTGCAATCTCTGATTTATATTTGTTTATCAAACTGCTGCCCTTTCCAGTCTTCTGCTAATGAGCTGCAGATCATTAGGTGTTCAATTTGTCATTCATTTGTCAGGGTTTTCTGTGAACTATATACAAAGAATGTTGTGGTAAAAACATAGATTTTTATCATGATGACGGTGATGATGATGAAATGCTGTAAATGAATTCCTCTTCTGTTCCTTCTTCTTCATCTTCTCCTTAGATGTCTTCTTGTTGCTGTCGATTTTAGCAGCAGTAATCGTGGAAGTAAAAACCTGTCTGCATTTTCCCACTGCAGATGGTTATCTTTAGCTTACAAAATGCAGTTATGAACAAAATCGGACACTCGGGTGAGCTTTTATGCATTGTAATACAAATTTGCAAGCTCACCAAGGCTTGCACAGAATGATTGAGCCGTGAACTGTGAAAATGTCAGCGCCTGTTAATAACAGTGCTGGATCAAGCATGCCGAATCTTAATGTCTGCATTTCTTACTGTATATTTAGATGATCAACACTGGAAGTCTATTTATGTTACACAGGGAGTGCATCCCCCCCACCCCCCGATTGTGGCCTTCAGAGTGAAGCTGCAGCCCTGGGATTAATAAGCCTCTCTCAGTCTGCCTCGGTTAGACTCAAAGCCACAAAGCCACAAGGAAGCTGAGCAGCAGCCGCCTGCAGTGCATAACAACAGCTCCAAATCTGATAGAACTGGACAAGTCAATGTGAGGGTGTAATTCTTGTGGAAAAAAAATACAGTTACCATTTAAATTTAATGTTTTCATGCACTGTAGCTGTAAAATTACTCAAAAGAGGGGGAGTATCTTGAATCACTTGTTGTAGGGTTGCAACTAATGATCATTTTCATTATTTTTATATATTTTTTGTTAAATTTATTAACTATTTGGTCAATAAAATGTATGAAAGTGCTGAAAATGGCCATTATGATTTGCTAGAGCTCCTAGGCTGATTTTGTCCAAACGCTGAGAAGCTGGAACTAAACCAATCAATTAAACAATTGTTAAATATTTCTCAATTAACTTTCTGTCAATTGACTAATCAATTAATCAACAGTGGTCATGACACTGATCACTCAATAGTGATGTGTGAGAAAGACTGTCATTATACCAGTTACTGTAAACAAAGAAATATGAGAATAGAGAATAGAAACAGACATGGATTACTGATTTCATGATTTTCCTTCTGATAGTTTTGTTAGACACATCTTAAAAACGAGTGCAACACAGTCTCCTGAGGAAATAGACATACGTTTTTGGAAAGAGTCATATCACATCTCGCCAGGTCAGATCTTTTTGGCTTTTCAGACTGGATTTCTTCCAACAGCGTTGACAGAGAGCAAAGCCATCTTGGTTCACTGGAGATCTCCTAGCAGTATTTGTACGCATGCTTCTATTTGTTTCAGCCCTGCACAGTGCACACCCTGCCTGAGGGCTAATTACATTTGCACAGTCCAGAGGTCCTCCATTGTCGCCTTTTGAGAGACCTCCCTGGCACAATGGCGGAGATGAAAATATGTTGAGATTTGAGGACAATGGAGCCTTTAATTGAGATCTACTGGTGTCTGTAATGAACACGCAGAGATCATAGAAAGTTTAAAAAGTGCACAACATGTCGGGGTATCTACACGTAGCTCAGGGTTAATCTTCAAGGCTGTTTATTAGCATGTCTGAGGTGGAAACACACACACGTGCTCACACATGCAGCGAGGACCATGCAAGATACAGAGGAACAGAAAGAGACACAGAGAGGGAAGCACAGTTGACTTCCTCTGTCGTTACTCACACCTGCAGTAGGATGCAATCTCCATAGCAACAAGACTTGGCAACACTGTGCAGAGTTGATATTTGAGGTTGTGATCTTAGTACCCCTTTTCTCTCCCTTTTTACTGCAGTATTTTGTGGAAATGCATTTCTGTGTGTGTTTTTCCCTTTCCAAACCTTCATTCTTAATGTGTTTGTATCACAACTACCAAGACATCAGCCTTCTGCTGTCATCGTATGTCATCAATCTCTCATCTGGAAATGATCATTAAAGTACAGCAGTCATCCAAAATGAAGCACACAACCAGGAACAAACTGGTTTAATAATTTGTTTGCCCATATTTCTCATTTCCCGGCTGCCTCAGACCCAGCACTGTTTAACATACAAGTTATAAAGATATGTGGCTCAGATTTGCATACTGTGCTGGCTATATGACGCCATTTAGTTTAAACCTTAACCATTTGCACAGTCACTCTCATAAATAGTCAAAAGCATGTGCGCGATATGGTCTATAATCATTTATTCAGCAAAGTCAGTTTAGCTGGACAGACTTGTTTATCTGAACCCTGACTACTGAGCTGACTTGACAGTTAAGGTGGCGTAATTAACTGAAAATGTGATGAATGCAAAAATCTTTTCTATTTGCCCAGCACAAATGAATTGAATTTCTATTTTTGTACACTGTAAAGAATTAAAATGAAATTTCTGCTGAACTGAAATAGAGATGAGATACAGATGTGGGCATGCTGTATGCTTCAGTTGTTGAATAAGCTTTGATGTGTCAGGTGATCTTAATGTAACTTGTCTTTGTTCTGACTGGCCTGTGTTAATATCATTATGCGTGTCATTTTAAAAACTCCCAGCAGGTTACTGGATAAGTGTGAAGTTGGGTACATTCGCGCAGCTGATGTGTATTCGTGCAAATGATTTTGAAATACATGTATATCATGTACCACTGCATGCACTGAAAATTACCTTCAGTATTACACAGCAGGAGTGTGTATGTCTTCTGATGTAAGCATATCCAAAAACCTGTGTGATCAGCTGACAAACCTCAGAGATAATTGAAAATACAGATGCCATAAAAGAGTCCATGACAAACTGGCAGTGAAATTTCCTTTGAACGTGAGATGTGAGGCTCTTGTCATGAACAACACCATAACACAGAAGACATGCACACCTTAAAACCATCTGTAATTTATCTAAGATTAATGTAAAAGCTGCTGCTGCTGATCTCCGAGCCTCAGGGGTGGTTTTCTTATTTTACAATGACCTTGGACGTCCACTTGAGTTGAATTTGTTGCTACTCAGTTTGTTTCTTTTATCCCTCTTAAATATTTATCTAGCAGCCTGCATTTGCTTCTCTGAAGAAGTGCAGCCTCATCATGTGCTAATAATGAGCCTGGTGGCCACACAGCTCCATCCTACTGATGGTTGACTTGACACCACCATCTAGTGGTCATTCAAAAGAGGCAGGTCCTGGTACACAGGGCATCGACCACTTAACATGGTTAAGTATGGGTTATTCTTTATTTTAACCACCAATGCCCTTCTAAGCACTATCTAAATTATAAAAAGATTATTTCTAACATACAATAATGTAGTGATAAGCAGATATATGGGATTATATGGGATATGGATGGGCATATCTAGTGATAACCAGTGTTTTTTCTTATCTTATGAGGCATTGTTTATACACCACTTACTTTAATCTCCCATTTAACATTTATAAGCA
>BRZM01000603.1:0-30227 GCA_033238685.1 Lates japonicus
TCGAAGGAGTAGTCACACAATCGTCAAATTGTGTGTGTTTAAAAAAAACGCTGATATTTTGTTCTGACTTTCAGACATTTAGAATCGACGTCTGTGATTTCACTTGCAGGAACTTTTTGCCTTTTTTGCTCCTAAACTCACATTTTCTTTAGCCACTGCTGAAAAACAACAAAACTCGCTCGCTGATGTTAGCTGATGTTAGTCGGAAGACTCTCTGCCTCCAGCTCAGCTCCGACCACAAATACATGACAGTATTCACTGAGAGAAAAAGGGTCTGCAGCTTCTTTAAGGCCGAGTCAGTGAAAGCAACTTCACGTGTTTTCCCAGAGACTCAGTGTTAGACTCGGAGCTGGTTTCAGCTGCGAGTGTTGTGTGAGTGTTGTGTAGTTTTATGTGTACAGTCCTCAGCCAACTGTATGTTTATTAATAGCCCTGAAGCACATGACGTGACATCACAAACACACACTGTTATATTTAGTCTCTCCACAGAAGGTAGCTCGCTGCAGCCGTCGCACAGAAATCCATTTCTGTTTCTGGTCGCTGACTCCGGCTCCACCTCCACACACTCATTCACACACACTGAAGGGTTTTATTATCTGCCACCGTAGTGAAATATTACTGCAGAGTGTGACTGAAAGAGAACCTGTTGACCTGAAGGAAGAACATCCTGCAGAGCTCACACTGTTTTTTATAAAATAACACCGGCGTAGCTCTGGCTAACGGAGGCTAACACGACTGTGGTTAACTGTGTTTCGTGTGTGTAAATGAAAATGACAGCAGTTGCTTTGGTGTGAGGACATAAATCTTTTTATTTTAATCTCGCTGTAAAAAGAACAAAACCAAATCCAATTTACTCTGAATCCCGTCTGACACATTTACAATGGTTTAAAGTATTACCCTCACTGTGTGTGTGTGTGTGTGTGCAGTATTAACTGTAGGATTATTTAACCAGGGCCTTTCACCTCATGACATGTGACTCATCTTTATTTCATGAGGCTCGGCTCTGAAACACAGTGAATAGAAACCTGCTGTAAATGTACGTAATGCACCTTTAATTGCTCGACCAGTGCAGGACAGAGGAGGTAAGAAAATAAAATCTCCTGCAGTTTAAGTCTTAGTAAACACGTTGGCAGAAGGTGGGGCTGAACCACAGCTGATTGGATGAGAGACCTGTCAATCAAAGGATTAAAGGTGCAGTCTGTAAACTTTTAAATATTACAGGTACATTTATATAAGATTCATTTATGGATTAAAAAAACTAAATAAAATTAAAATAAATTTCTTCATCTTCTTTATGCAGCAGTTTCCAGTCTATAAATCTGTGGCGTCACATGATGATTAAAAGCAGAAAAACTAATAATTCATGTAAAGTTTTTTCTGACTTCTGTCAAATTTTTATCATTTTTCTAAATTCTAAATTCTAAATCTAAATTTTACCCCCTCAAAAAAAAACCCCCATCAAATTAAATAATTAGAGGAGTAAATTGCGCTGTAATTAGAGATTCAAATAATGTATTAATTAATTAAACTTTTATTTATACTCGGTTAAAATGAAATTAAAATGTTACAAATAAAGGAAAAGAATAAACCTCAAACAAGGTAAAACAAACTGCATCAAACCAACATTAAATAAAATCTAAATCTCTGCTAAAGAATTCAAAAGACAGAGAGCTCGTGAGTTTCTGTCAGTGAAATGAGGAATTTTCTCTCAGAGGGGAAAATAAAACAGATGAATGTTGTGATGTAAATAAAACCATGTGACATAGTTCAGAGTTGTGTTGATACATTAAACATCTGACGTGTGTTGACATCTGTCTCTCTGTGTGTGCTTCAGGTCCAGGTCTGGCCTTCATTGCGTATCCGAAGGCGGTTAGTCTGATGCCGGTGGCTCCTCTCTGGGCGGCGCTCTTCTTCTTCATGCTGCTGCTGCTCGGACTCGACAGTCAGGTGAACAACACTTTGTTGTCCTGCTCAAACTTAACATCACAGTTACTGTCGCCAGTTTATCCAACTTTATTACTTTGTCAGAGTTAAATCATCATCATGTGGTGGTGCAGCTGAGAACAGAGTGTGCTTTAAAAAGTCCCACTGTGGGTGCATTCACTGACATCTGGGATATTCAAACCTTCAGCTGCCAAAAGTTTCACAGTGATGAGATCCGTTTGTCAGAGCATCAAACTCATTGTGCATTAAAAATGTTGACTGATTAGCTTAAATCCCAGATGTTGGAGCATCCTTGAATGCACCAGCATCAGTCCCTGCTGTAATTAACATTATCATAGTTTGAAAACTGAATATGACAAATGCTGACAATGATAAATCATGTGCCCGTCTCTTATTAGTTGCACTGCTATTTGTACAATTCATTCATTTAGTTCTCTAAGTTCCTTATTTTATTTTATCATTCCTCCAGAGGGTTGTATCATATCGTATCTATCAGCAGTTCATTTTATGTGTTGTTCATGTGTTGCCTATTTACTTACTGTTTGTCTTTTTCTCCAGTTTGTCGGGGTGGAGGGATTTGTTACTGGAATTCTGGATCTGTTTCCTGGAAAATACCAACATCGCTACAAAAGGGAGATTGCTGTGGCAATATGCTGTTTACTGTGCTTCATTATCGACCTCTCCATGGTGACGCAGGTCAGTTACAGACCATCTGTTTCTTTGTTAATAAAAAACAACTTTTTTCTTCCAACTGGCAGCAATAAAAGTGCATACAGAACTGAACTGAAATTATTTCATGACGAAATACTTTTTTTCTAGCCTAAGCTGTCTCTCTCTCTCTCTCTCTCTCTCTCTGCAGGGAGGGATGTATGTCTTCCAGTTGTTTGACTACTATTCGGCCAGTGGAATGACTCTGTTGTGGCAAGCATTCTGGGAATGCATAGTAGTTGCCTGGGTCTATGGTGTGTAGCATACACATACATTTGTGTACACACAAACACACCTAGTGTACTGTTTCACTGCTAAGTATTGGCATGGTGTGTCATAGAATGCTATGCCAGTTAAGTATCTGATCTTAAAATAACCATATGAATAGTTATGTATGGTGATGTGACAGTAAAGGTCACAGTTCAGTCTTTCAGTCTGTATAATGTGCTAAATGTTAGGTCAGAATAAAGTGTAAACCATAGTATACATTCTCATAGTAAAGTATATTTGGTATAATGTGACAAAATATGCTAAACTGTAGGTATAGTATGTGGTCAAAAATTGGACGAAAACTTCATAATATAGTGTGGCATCCAAAATGTGGAAAAAATGTCATAGTATAGTCTGTGGTCAAAAATTTCATTAAAACGTCATAGTACACTATGGCGTCAAAAAAGTGTCAAACTATAGTATGCAGTCAAAAATCAAATAAAAATATCATAGTTTAGTATGTGGTAAGAAATTTGATGAAAACGTCATAGTGTAGTATGTGGTCAAAAATTGGATGAAAACTTCATAATATAGTGTAGCATTCAAAATGTGGAAAAAACATCATAGTATAGTATGTGGTCAAAAATCTGATGAAAATGTCATAGAATAACCCTAACCCTAACCAATAAAAACTTGACCCTAACCCTTACCTATAAAAACATAACCCTTACCGTGATTTATAGAAATGTAACCCTAACCCTACAGAAATGTAACCCTTATAAAAATGTAACCCTAACCTTTACAAATGAAACCCTAACCCAATGAGAATGTAACCCTAACCCTAAATTATAGAAACATAACCCTAACTTATAAAATCATCACCCTAACCTACATAGACGTAACCCTAACCTACAAAAATGTAACCCTACTCCTAACCTTTAAAAATGCAACCCTAACTCTAGTCCATAGAAACGTAACCCTAACCCTAAATCTAACCCTAACCTATAGTAACCTAACCCTAACCCTAACCCTAACCCTAACCCTAACCCTAACCCTAACCCTAACCCTAACCCTAACCCTAACCCTAACCCTAACCCTTATCAGTAGAAATATAACCCTAACCCTAACCCTAACCCTAACCCTAACCCTAACCCTAACCCTAACCCTGAACTATAGAACCCTAACCCTAACCCTAGTATAAATCAAGTGTCTTAGTATGGTAGTCATAAAAAATGCAAGGGTACAGTATATTTATTAATTCATTTAACCTTTATTTAGATTAAGAGTCTCATTTACAAGGGAGACCTGGCCAAGACAGGCAACAACACAAATGAAAACACAAAGTTGGAGACAGAAAATACAACAAGAGACAACATTTACAGTCATGATAAGTCAACAAAGAATTCGCAGTATACTAAATCATAAAATCATAGTATGGCATCAATGAAGTCATAGTATACTATGGCATCTAAAATGTGGAAAAAATGTCAGTATAGTATGTTGTCAAAAATTTCATAAAAATGTCATGGTGTGGTATGTGGTCAAAATTCTGCTAAAAACGTCATAGTTTAGTCTGTGGTCAAAAATTTCATAAAAACATCGTAGTATAGTATGTGGTCAAAAATTGGACGAAAACTTCATAATATAGTGTAGCATTCAAAATGTGGAAAAAACGTCATAGTACACTATGGCGTCAAAAATTTCATAAAAACATCGTAGTATAGTATGTGGTCAAAAATTGGACGAAAACTTCATAATATAGTGTAGCATTCAAAATGTGGAAAAAACGTCATAGTACACTATGGCGTCAAAACTTTCATAAAAATGTCACAGTATAGTATGTGGTCAAAAATCTGATAAAAATGTCATAGTATAGTCTGTGGTCAAAAATTTCAGAAAAATGTCATAGTTCACAATGGCGTCAAAAATTTCATAAAAATGTCATAGTTTAGTATGTGGTCAAAAATTTCATAAAAACGTCATAGATGTGACTAAAGTATCAAACTATAGTATGCAGTCAAAAATCTGATAAAAATGTCATAGTTTAGTATGTGGTAAGAAATTTGCTGAAAACATCATAGTATGGTATGGCATCCAAAATGTGGAAAAATTTCAGTATAATATGTGGTCATAAATCTGCTAAAAATGTCATAGTTTACTACGTGGTCAAAAATTTCATAAAAATGTCATAGTTCACTATGGCGTCAAAAATGTGAAGTTTCAAAATACAGTATGCAGTCAAAAATCTGATAAAAATGTCATAGTTTAGTATGTGGTAAGAAATCCGATGAAAACGTCAAACCTTAACTGATGAAAATGTAACCCTAACCTATAGTATGTGGTTAGAAAGTCATAGTATGGTATGTGGTCAAAAATGTGAATAAAATGTCATAGTATAGGGTGTCAAAAACATCACATTATAGTATGTCAAAAAATGTCATAGTATAACATGTCATAACATGTCATTAACATGTCATTACAGTGAGTCTAAAACATGTCACATTACATCATGTCACAAAAATTTTATAGTATTTCAAACAAATGTCACGATATAGTATGTCTAAAAAAATCACAGTATAGCATGTCAACAAAAATGTCATAGTATAGCATTTCTAAAGGAAATTCACAGTATAGTAAGTTATAAAAATGCCACTATGTCAAAAAATGTTCGGTATAATGTTCAAAAATGTCATAGTATGTTTAAAAATTATCACAGTGTGGTAGGTCAACAAAAATTCAGTCAAAAAATGTCAGTACAATGGTCCTACACAAATGTAATACTCAAGTCATAAGATATATTTTAAAAAATCTCAATAAAGTCATAATATGTCTAAAAGTATATCAAGTCAAGAAAAATGTCAGACTTAAGTAAATCATAATAAGGTCATAGTATAGGATGCCAAAAAGACATCAGAGTATGCTAAGTCATCAAAAATTTCACAGTATAGTAAGTCATAAGAAAAATGTAATTGTGCAATCAGTCAGCAAATGTCACAGTCCAGTAACACTGCAGCTACCTTTTCATATTTCTCCTTGATTGAAAATGATTCTGTTGCAGGTGCTGACCGCTTCATGGATGATATAGCTCGTATGATTGGCTACAGGCCTTTCCCCTGGATGAAGTGGTGCTGGTCCTTTATAACTCCATGTGTCTGCATGGTAAGACTGAACAACACCGGTCCTGTAGAGGAGATATTAAACTACAGTCACACCACAGCTTTCTGAATTCTTTACCATAGTTGTATAGAAATGTACATTATTTCATTAATTTACGCCCCCCTCCCCCCAACACCTACCCCGTTATCTCACCTGTAGGGCATCTTTCTGTTCCACCTGGTGAACTACAAGCCGCTGACCTACAACAATGTGTACGTGTACCCATGGTGGGGTGAGGTGATTGGTTGGTGTCTGGCTCTGTCCTCCATGCTCTGCATCCCCGTCAGCCTTCTCTACAAACTCTTCAGAGCCAAGGGAACCTTCAAAGAGGTCAGCACTCCATCACATAAGGCCTTAAAAAAATCATATGGTGATTGTTTTAACAGATGTTGAGATATAATTTCATTTTTACTTAAATAAATACAAAACTGATGATGATGTGATTCGTAAATTCAGTGATTGCTAGTTATAAGGCAGGTGAAACATTTCTTACTGATGACAGTAACACAACTTATAACATGGTACAGTGATCCAGGAGATTCCAGTACACTGAAACTATACATTTAGATTCTACAGTGGAATGAAACTTCCTGTGAACCTGAGACTCTTCCTGAAGTGCAACTCTTAGGATTTAGGAGTAACCAAACCCAAACCTGTCTGAACTCAAGTCCAAAATCTGTCCGTTAGTATATCATAGTACATACACAGTATGCCCAGTTACAGTATAGTAGTAAAACTTTGTTTTAGTAAACTATGTCATGGTATAGAATGTCAAATCTTAGAATGTCACAGTATATAGTCTGAACAAAGTGTCTCAAGTATAATAGTGAGTCTGTCATAACATAACGTGACATATTTATGAGTATTCCATCGTATGTTACTTTGAAGTACATCTTAGTGTACTATGTTATATTAAAGTATGTCATAGTCAGAAACCAGATGTAGTAAATTGGTTTTAGTCTATCCAGGTAGTGTAGTGCAGTAGTGTAGTTAAACACAGAGTAAAGACTGTATTGATACCTGGTGCGACCCAGTCAAGACTTACCTTACTAAAGGCAGGTGGAGCGGCCATCTTCTACATCACATCACTTCTCATCTGTTTGACCTCTGATGTTTCCTGGTGTGTGTTGCAGCGCCTGGCCCACCTGACCAGTCCGGTGTGGGGGGGCCCATCACCTGGAGTACATGGCCCCAGACATCAAGTCCCTGACCTTGCTGTCCCCTGGCACAGACGACAACAAGGTCATCATCTTCGAGAGTGTCATGTAGGCACTGAGCTCCATCTCCATCCACCCCACCTACGACAAGATAGCAGGCGCCTCACCACCACAACCTCGACCTTCAGATTTACCTCCACCCGGTATCAGGCCTCAGAATGGACTCGTGAAATGATCAATTGGTCTGTCCTCTTGGAGTCACTGATTGATGGTTTACATTGATTGGTTGGTCTCTTCAGCTCCTCCAGACATGACCAGACCAATGCTGCGAAGATTCTCCGTACCTGTAAAGGAATAAAGGAATAAGGGAACGACCCAGCTCCTCCAGGAGGGTTTTTATCATTACACCAACAACAAATGCTTCCTTTTTCTCAGATTATGACTAAATGTGTCACTAAAATCAGCAGATCACTGGGTTCTTTAACTGTAAAGGGCTTTGATTATTCTGCTGCTCAATGAAGATATAATTATCCTTGACAAAATGTCAAACCCTGGAGGGGCTGAAGATTGCTGGAAAGTTTTTCTTCCTGATTAAGTCTCACTATGCTCAAAAAGCTGCTGAACGTCTCTGTCAAATCAGAGGTTGGGCTTCCTCCATCTTAGATAAAGGGTATCAATGCAATCTTGTCTAGGGGTTGGTGGATTGGACATGCAAACAAACACAAACCTGATAGACGGACATTACACACTCACTGCCTGTCATTATTTCATCATCATTCTGACAATACTAAACATCAACACTGGGACTGGTGTTCGCTGATCGTCTTTTTTCGTTTTGCTGCCGTTTTTTGCAGCATCTGAGCTCCGAGTCTAAACTTGTGGGTAAAATTTAAGCTTAAATTTCAAAACACTTTAAACAGCTGTGTTTGTGTAATGACCGTTCCTGAAGACAGAGTTCTAGACAGACAGACTGACTGACCCCCAGAAAATAACCAAGAGGTAATTTGCATCGTAACAGGAATTAAAAATGACAGAATCGTCTGATCTTCAGTTTTGCGCTTAAATGGAAAAGCAAAAGGAAAAGTTTCCATGTCTGAGTGTATTCTGCAATGTCCTAGAAGAATCACTTAAATGTGTGAAAAACACTAATGTGGCTTTTCTTACTACACACACACACAAAAAAAATCCTGTTGCGTGGCAACCAGCGGTCCGTGAACTCACCATGCTTAACTGAGTTCAGTGAGTCCTGAATGCATCATCAGACTGTCCTGAGTTTAACGAGCCTTGAATCTAATGTCTTTAAGCCTGTTTGTGAGCACTTTATGTGACACTTTGATTGTTGAAGCCTGTTTCTGATCTAAATTCTAAACCCTGATCAGAACTGACATCGCTGTTGAACTGAAACCATCCACCTGATGTTTTTAACCATAATACTGTGAATCACCAGCTCCTACTACTGATCCCAGAACAGTCCTGACTCCTGAGCAGTGTGTGGTTCTCGGACCGCTGACCTCCGATCTGTTTTCAACAGTCACACCGAGGCTTGATTCACTCAGGCAACAATAGATCTGACATTTGAAGGATGGTTCCAGTGAGAATTCTGTCACACAAGGACCAACTTACTTGTTCGTGATGCTTTCAACCACAACTCATGGTCCTCTTCAGAGAAATCTGCCTCATTTTTCCAGCTTGAACTTTGAAATCCAGGTTGTGGTTTCACCTGAATGCAAACAAACTGAAATTAAAGGGTCAACAAAACTCAAGCTTTAAAATTAACCAGCAACAATTTTTCTAAGTCTGATAATTGATTAATTGATCAGAAGTAATTTATCAAGTAAACAGTCCAAACATTTTAAAACTCTACTCTCTTAATTGTGTTCAATATCTTTGGGTTTTTGCTGTTGATCTGACAAAACAAGTGATTCAAAAGTTTTCTTAGATTTACAAACCAATGGAGTAATGAAGAAAATAATAAGCAGGTTAATCTTTTATAAAAAACAATCATCAGTTGTATCCCAGGCTGGATTACCAACTGGGCAAAGCAGACAGCTGTTCCAGGCTCAGTTTGTTTCAGTGGTTGTCCATTATTTACAGCAAATTTAGGAATTTATGAAGCGTAAGAACAGAACTGATGAGATCAGCTGCATTATTACATAATCTCAAAAGGGACTCAACAACAAAACAGTTTAATCCACCAGCAGTGGAATAAGTATTCAGATACCTGAGTAAAAGTACCAATATAACACTGTAAAAACACTCAATTACAAGTGAAACTTGACCCCATCAGTGAAATAATATTATCTCTGATATTGTTATTTTGTTAAGCAGCTTGTTATTGTTGTTGGAGATAAATCTGAGGAGTCATGAGAAGATTAAGGAAAAAAAACAACAACTATATTTGTTGATCCAAAGTTGTTTTCATTTTTCAGATGCAAGAGTCACAGGCCAAAACTATAGGTTTATAGTCATAAATTTTAATCTTAAGATCAGTTGTATCTGTCACATAAATGTAGTAGAAGTATAAAGTAGCATTAAATGCACCAAGATACTTTCCATTACTGATGTCAGACCATGGTTGCAGCCTGATCACATGGTTTTCTTCAGCAGATAGAGAACCTCAGATATTCAGGAATTTAATAATATCACAAATCTTCAAAATAAATAAACAAATAGTACCTGACGTGTTCTGCGATGTCCCAGTTGATCACCTGATGAACCGCAGACTCGTCCGAACTGAAACTGAAACTAAAGTCAGATTCATCGCTGCAAACTGAAATCAAAACTGAAACAGGAAGAACATCAAATAAAAAGCTGGAAAACTGTCAAGTGGTGACTGAAATCTCACTGGACCTGACCTTTAACCCCTTCAATATTCTGGATCTGACCTCCTCATGAGGAGGTTCAGGCTTGTGTGAGAATCAGGTCAGAGGTCGGACTTTGTTCTGCGTCCCCCGGGTCGACTGAAGTGCCAAACAGAACGATACTGGCCCTGCAGGGCTGATCCCAGACCAGGGCTCAAGGCTGCCAATATCAACCTGTTCACTCCTCTCTGCCTCGTCTCATTTAGTCTCATTCACGCTGAGCTCCACCCACCAAACACCGCGCTCTCCTCACAAACAGCTGCAGGCAATCGATGCTGAGAGTTTTCATCTAAAAACTTGTTTCCTGACTCACTGGATGTAAGTGAACCTTTTCTCCAGGACTAGATTTAATCTTTAACTGAGCTCTGGATTCAGTTTGCTACATGTGTGATAACACTGACATACAACACAAGCCTCTTCCAAACTTTTCTGTCCAAGAAAATCTAATTTCTGTCCAGTCATCATCACAAAACTGAACTGCTTTAGCTCCACTGAGCAGATACGTAAATATTTCACTCTGCAAAAATGTCTTCTCTGTTAAAGAGAACAACAATTGACTGATTATATTTATCAGATTTCAGATGTGGCTTTATTCCTTAGTTCCCTGAGCTACCAACAGAACCACAGGAGAGGAGTTAGTCAGTATTTACCTGCAGCTGGTGGAGCGATGAGAGCTGAAGGACTCAGCGTGATGCCAAGCGTTGCCTTACGTCGTTGTCTTAACTCTAGAGCCCATACGGTTGACTAGCCAAACCCCGAGCCCTACAGCACGTCCTGTGTACGGCTCTGGTTTACATCCCACCAATCAGCAGTCTGCGGGGGCGTGTCTACAACTCTGTCTCCTAGCAACCACTCACCATCCACCTATCACAGGGAAACATGATTAGAATGTAAGATATAATAAAACTACATACATTTGCACATTGTTGTAAAATAATGTTGCTAGCACTTTTAAAAAGAATCGTGTTAGAAATCGTGTTTTGTTTTACATATTGTAAAATGAATCAGAGATTTATTTTGTGGAGGCTTTTATTTTGCTGATACATACAGGATGACAAATATATATATATTGAATATCTTTGTGTGCTATCTATATTTGATGCAGTATGTAAATGATGATGATGATGATGATGATTTCTGGCTGATTGTTCACGTTTAGCCGGCAAACACGAGCAACGAGCCGCGCCAAGTGACGCAGACTGTGACCAACTCGAGCTTCAGGCTACCTCACTTCTCATTCAAACTTTCAAAACAAAACTTCTTTTAGCTTTTTATGCAAATCTTTTGTCAGCGGCATCGGCTGCGCCGGCTGCTAGCAAGAGAGGACTGTGGGAAGTGTTTCTGGAAACGTCTCCGTCCTCGTCCTGTTTCACGTTGCAGCTTTAAAGGCTCTCAGACATCAATGGAAATTTAAGTGACTGAAAACTGACCTCCAGGATGCAAATTTAGAAAAATGAAAACAAAAACTGTTAAACTTGGTCTTAAATATGCAAAATTAATATAAATAAAATGTAAAATATATTATTATGACATATGTTGGTGCAGCGAGGCCTTTAAGCGGTGTCTGACTGGCTAACGTGAACAAGCAGCGAAGAGCAGGGCTTTTATTTTGGCGGGTTTGCTGCGATGCAGTGATGTTAAGGCTGTCGAGGCTTCATGTGGCTCCGAACACACTACGAAAGGGAATCTTTTTTTTTTTTCTTTATCTTTCTGATTTTTAATTCTCAAAGTGCTCAAGTGTTTGAAGAATTTTAGCTTTAGATGATTTTAGCTTTTTTTTTTCTCTGTGTGTTTTACTGAATATCAGTGTTTTTCCCTCAGACCCCCCACGGCTCAAATTCTCAAATTATTATTACTATTATTATTATCTCTACCAAGACTGAAAAACTTAATCTGCTTGTCTGATTTGATCAAATTAATTTGCACATATTTTTACATGATGTAAAATAAGTTCAGTAATGTTAAAAACGTGAAGCCAGAAACATTTTAAAGGCTGAATAACTGCCGACTGTAACTCTGCCATTTAAAATAAGAAGAGGGTTGTTGAAGTTTGCGTTGCTCTGTCTGAGAAATTAAACTGATGCTGATCCAGGCAAATAAAACCAAACCACTCACCACCAATTAAACAGTAAATACAGCTACCTCAACAAGGTGAGCTGGTCGAACACTACCAGGAAAACACAACTACATATCCCAGCAGTCAGTGGGAGCTTCCAGACACCAATCACATTTAGAGACTGATGAACACTTTTGTGATGCCAGATATAATAAATCAGTTTTAAAAAGTCTGTGTTTCCAAACACAGTTAAAACAAGAACCAGTTGATCAATCAGCTCAGTCTGCCAGGCGCCAAATCTGATTTCATGTCAGACAGAAAACGATCAAACACAAACTGACCCTGGTCCAAAATATATAAAATCAAATAATCCTTCCAACAAAAATCAGATTTAAAACAGACGGGGTTCAGAGGGACTGATGATTAAACTAGTGATTAGAGATCTAGAGGTCACAGTCATGTGACTCAAGTGCCACTGATAACAGTTATCCTGCTAATAAAAACTAACCCAAGGCAGTATTTTATAGAACTGATCAAACTGACATTTTAAACATAGAATCTTTTATTTTTAAAGAGACGTTGTAACATTACTGTTTTTTAAAAGTTTGTGTCTCGTCTCTGGACCGGAGCCTGGGAGGGTCAGAGGGTGGAAGATTTTAAAAAATAAATCTGCAGCCATTTAACAAAAGATATGGAGAAATGAAAATGTACATTTACCAAAATCTGATGTTGTATCATGTCATTTTGTCTTTGTGCTTTTCTGCCAAAAAAAAGAAAAAACTAAAACATGTTGTGACAGTATCTTTGATCTGAAACTATAAAGTGCAGGACTGGATGGAAACACCACAAACTGCTGTAAAACTGTTGACAACACTGTAACACACACAGAGATTATTCAAATGTTTACAGTGATTATTTTAAAGAGGTTTGAATATTTTTTCGTCCACGCACAGACAGAGACTAAATATCTAATAATTATGACATCTACCCAGTTATAGATGCAGAAATTTAAAAAGAGAAAAGGTTCTAATGAAAATCAAATTTATTGTGTAAACCTCAGATGTTTCTCCAGTTAAATTCTGTAGCTCTGCAGCTCTTTTTAGCCTTTTTTAGTTCAGTAACTGAATCCAAAGAATCCGTCTGCTCTGACCGTCCACTGCAGGTTTTGATAAATGATACTGTCAGCAGGTTTCCTTCCTCGGAGAGCGTCTGATCCTAAAACCTCCTGCTGTTCTCAGACCAGCACAGACTGGATTCACTCACAGCAGCTTTTAAAGTTTTTAATTTCAGCTCCATTTTACTGTAGATTATTTTTTTTTTATAGATAATTTTTGATAAAAAGTATTGTTAATTATCTCTTAGCCAATAACTTTGCCAAAACGTTTTCTAACTTAAACACAAAAGAAAACTATGACATCCTAAAGGGAAAGAAGAAAAAGATGATTTGGGTGTTTTTTTTTCTTTTTGGTTTCTTGTCACCACAAAAATGTTTTTCTCTTTTCCTGACACAACAGAAAAGTACGACATGTCACTGGTGCTCCTGGAAAATAACCAAAACCTTTGGTCATTTAATTAAATAACTTTCTTTACGTTTTTTTTGGAAAGCTGATGTTGTAGCCGTGGAACCAGCAGGGGGCGCTCTCCTCCGGTGGGAAATCCCATCGTGTTTGGGTTGGAAACAGAGACAGAGTCCCCCCAGGCTTTAACATAGAGATCTGTATAATGAGAGGGAAAATGTCACTGATCACGTCTTTCAACAAAAACATTGCAAAGAATTAAGAATGTATGGAAACTAAATTAGGTTTGTTCTGAGCTAAAACAAATGGATGAAAACTTAGGTCACGATAAGGTAAAAACTCTCACAAGCATCTTGTAATTAGAATTTAGTTAGTCAAAACTGACCGTCCACAGTTTGATTTTTATTTATTTATTTTTTTGCTTTTGGTTTAGCAACAACAGCATCTTTCTGCCACTTTTTTCAGTTTAGAGGCGAATTAAAGAGTCAAGAGGTTGAGGTTAACTGCTCCTAGCAACCTCTATGACAGCTTCGGAGTCAAATCTGATAGGTTAGGGCAACGTAACAACATCTAATATAAACACAAAGTCAGACTGAATAATGAAATTAAAGAATTAATAAAATTTAACCTGACAATTAGTCATTATTTTAACCTTAATTGTGTTTTTTTCAGTTAAATATGGCTCTTTAGCAACAGCTAATGAAGAGTCCAACATCATCAGCAAACATGTTTATAATGTATTTTTGCTAAAGTTTGCATCAAAAATCACAGTCCTCCTCCAGAACTCACAGACATGAAACATATATTTTTAGATTCAGTGTAATTTACACTTTCAGAGGATATCATTATCTCTGATATCCATCATGAGCAACTGTCTATAAAGTTACTTAAAAATCATAGAAAAAATTGCTCTTATCAATTCAGAACTTGCCTGAGAATTGTCTTGTTTTTAAGTTTTCTTCAGTATCACAGTAATCCAGTGATAGTTGTCTGTACATTAGTGGGTTCACTGAAAACAGGAGCTGATAATAGATAATTCTGCATTCTACTTTTAACAGTTTGACTAAATATAAACAGTGTCATACATTGAAAAGTACTAATATATAAAACAAACAAATCTGCCAAATCTAACGTCAGCTAATATCTCATAAAGAGATTCTGTAGAGAGTTTTTATTTTATCATTTCTTATTTTTCATTTATTTATTTCCTGTTCAGGTCGTATGAGCTTCCAGAAGCCTCTTCTCTGTTTGTTGGTTTAAAAATATTGAAATCCTGTCTGTGTTTCCCGCCCAAACTGAGCAACATGGTGACCTCATCCATCGCAGCGTCAGCCATTTTTATTGTAACTGTGTCTCTGTGACTTCCTGTAAACCGCAGTCTTCCATCTGTAACTGTAGATTAGACAATCGATTAGGTGATAAGTAGCTTAATGAACTAATATCTGTGTTAACGATAGTAACGACACTCGGGGCTTGACGTTAACGAGTCACCAGCCAAAAATGATGAAGGAATTGACTTTGAGCCCCGGTGATGTCACCTGTGTTTCATTGACCTTTGACCCCTGCGAGGGTCTCCATGCTGTAAGCCACTGTGATCACTGTGCTCGTTCATCACCAACTAAACCAACGGCAATAAAAACCAGCGTCATGACAAACAGCTGATCTGTCTCCATGGTTACTGGGTTGTTTGGGAGAATGAGTATCTGTGATGGTTCACACTAAAGAATTTCTACAGTATATTTAGTAGAGTAACAGTAGAGTTCAGATCGTATGACACAATCATTTTCAGCAGTTTGAGTTTGTCCAGGTGTTAAAATTTCTATTTTTCTAAGCACTTTGGTACCTTCTCGTCATGTTTGCTTAAATGTTGACATTCTTGACCTTAGAAACAATAACTGACTTCCAGAACAACGTTTTGCAAGATTATCAACGACCAATGGTTTCATAAATAAACCTTCAAACTCACAGATTTCTTATTTTGGTCACAGTTTAAATACATTTCACAACAAATCCTGGAAACTAAGAGATATAAACATTTCTTCTACTGACTTTGTCCTTGATTTTATCCAAACTGCTTTCAGAGAGGAAGTTCTGGGGAATTCTGGAAATCAAGGGGACACTACCCACAATGCCTCAGTGAGTGCAGGCAGGCGTCCTTGTCACTCCTCCCCTCTGGTCTACAGTGTCCTGGTGGAGGACAAGCAAATAGATCACATCTGATTATATGTTATTGATCATCTGTGTGTTAATAATAATAACTTTATTTAAAACCTGCTTTCAAAACAATCGTTGCACAAAGAAAAGAAAACAGTCACAGACAAATAAAAATAAACAGTTAAAAGTAAAGTTTTTCAGTAACATTGAGTTCAGATGATTTAAACTGAGACAGTAAAGTTTCTGGTCTCAGTTCCTTAGGTAAACTGACACCTGTAGAGATCAGAGTAACTTCAGGAGTAACTCAGTGACGTCAGTTGTCACTTCCTGATTTACCTGTACTGCTAAAGGTGGACAGGTTGTACCTGAGGGCTGTTGCAGTTGGTTAAACTGCCTTCATATTACAGGCCTCCAGTCAGAGACATGAAGATCACCGGTCTGTGAACCCCTCACACTACGGGATCATTTGGTTCAGACCAGCTTCGAGTCAGGAGGTGAATCAGGCCAAAAATATGTCCATTTATCCTCCAGTCTGCAGCCAGCATGACTCTGTTGGTGCAGTGTTTTATACTTTAGACTTTATTTCTCTCGTATAAACTGATTAAATTAAACTCAAACTCAACAGTAAACACAAAGTGCAACACACAAGACAGCCTGAGGTCGAAGTGGTGAAGGTGAAGTGGCTGAAATCTGAGCCAGGGCAAGATTTTCTAACTGCCTTTATTTCACTGCCTGACAGTGTGAAGAGACAGGAAACACATGATATTACAGCACAGAGGCTCCTGGCTGAAATTAAACTGGAAATGTTGTGGTTACACAGAGCTGCAGTTTCACTCTGACGCTGTGAAACCGTCCAAGAAAAAACTCAGCAGTCTGTCGGCTCCGAACTCGACTCAATGTCTGTCGATTATTATTTTCTCTGCGGCCTGAACACCTTTAAAACTGTCTGAACTTCCAGGAAGCAGAAGACAGGAATACTGGAGGCTTAAAAAAAGACGTTCTGCTGTCAGCGGTTTTTAGACACAAGGTGCTCGGGTCGGCTGTGAAAGCTGATCCGGTGAGATGGTGCAGAGGCTCTGTGGTGCGGCTCAAACCGGTTTCTAAAGCCAAACGGACGTTTAGACCAACAGCTGCTTTATTAAGACTGAGAGCAGGAGGAGGAGGTGAAGATGGGAAGCTATGTTTAGATGCAAGACAGAAAACAGACAGACGAGGAAACGTGCTGCAGATTAAGTCCTGCACACACTGATGTTTATCAGTTTCACATGTTCAGGACACAAAAAGGAAATCCAAAGTTTCCACCTCAGTCGTTTCAGAGTCTTCAGGTGAATCATGAAATACGACACGAAAACGATGCATTAGAACAAAACTATGACGCATCTCTGAGCTGTTTAATAAAAATTCATGAACAAGTAAGAAACAGGAGAGAAGACACCTGGAGACAGTGAGTCTGTAACACCTCAGTCACAAAGAGGCTCAGCGAACAAGGAGCTGAATAAACCAAACAACAACTGACAACAAACAGGGCTGCAAAGGTCTGGGAATTTTCAAACTTTGCATGGGAATTAATGGGAATATATGGAGATAAAATGGAGATTAGCTAAATCACAGGTTAGCCTATAACAGGGAACTTAACTGTAGTTGACAAAAAAAAAAAAATCGTTGCAGTATCATGTTGGTTAAAACAACCAGATTTAATATAAATTCTGTTGAATTTCTCCCCTGCACTGGTCATTTGGTCATTCCTCTGTCACATTCACAGCCTAAAAGACTACATCTAGTCGGTCTGGATCAATATATCTGACCTGTAATACTAAAGTTTAACCAGCAACATAACACATCTACATCTGTCTATAAAGCAGCTAGCTGCTAAATCAGAGATGCTAAATGTAAGCTAGCTAACACCATTACATTGACAGTTTAAGAAGCTAGCTGTCATGGTGCTAGCTCAGCTGTGACGCTGTTTCTTCTTCAGTTTTCTACTCTGTTTCTATTCAATTATCCAGCATCAACTGTCAAATATTTTTAAAGACCATTCCAGTTGTTTAGCTAACTGTTTATATATCTGTGCATGTTGTTGCATTAGTGTTTTTTACAAGCTTTTTTCTCATCTTATTCTATAAAACAATGATACATGCTGCATCTGATGAGTGGATTTTATTTAACATTCATGTTTTTTTTTTTTTGTCGTTCAATAAAAGAGTTCTACTCACAAAATAAGTCAAAAATGTCATTTTTTAAAATGTATATTAGTTCGCAGCTTCTGCTTCTGAATAAATGTTTATAGCCTATTTTTGTTTGTATATGATACAGTTTGTATAAATTACCCCAAATTTCCACTCAATTCCTGTAATTCCAGAATTTTACCAAAATTTACCAAAATTTCCTGGCCTCTTGCAGCCCTGCCAACAACACAAAACAGTAATTTAAAGCTGAGAAACTGAACATTGTCGAGCAAACAAATCCGAGCTCTGACCTCCGACTGAAAACCTGAGGATCTATCAGCACAAGATTCGACCAAGCATCAAATGAGCTGCAGAAAGAACGAACCTGAACCAACCTGACTCAGTGACTGATTAGTTTTCAACTCTTTCAGGTTTTTCACTAATTTTCAGAACTGACGACTTTTTTTTGTCACTTGAACGTTTTAAGACAAAATGTGTGAATGAAGTTGGAGAAATATTTTCACTGGGTTTAATTTCAGGCTGTAAAACAGAAAAAGTTCAAGTAGTCAACCTATGATGATTGTCTACTGGTGCTGAATGTGAAGAGTTTTACTGGATGTTCATGATTTCATCCACACAGCTGACATGAAGTAAAATTTTTAGTCTGATATCATCATTTCAGTGAAGGAAGAACAAGAAATATTTGTTGTTGTCTTTATCGCAGTTGTTACAAACGAGATGAGACCAACATTTAAACCTTCCAGAACATTTACAGAACAAGGTTTGTGTCTGAAAGAGGTTAAAATCAAAATCTCATTTTCAGAATTTTTATGAATTTTAATTTACTGTGATTTTGTTTTGTCACTCTTCAGTTTTCATCCATTTTCCCCCTCACAAGCTTCCATACACATTTGAAGTCTGTTATCCAGAGATATTTATTTCTAACACTATCTTTAGACATAAAAGTTTCTTGCAGGACGACAGCAAAAAGTGAATCCTGATAATCAGAAACGTTTTCAGCTACTTTTTGTCTCATTTTTCTGTTTTCAGACATTTTTCATTTTCTACAAAGATTTTCCTTAGTTAAAACTTTGCAAAACATCTTTAAGATTTTTGTTTTGTTTGCTTGTTCTTGCAGACTCGGGTGACAGTTCTGTGAGAAACAAACAGGAAGTTACCTGCAGACTGAGTTGAACCTTTCCAGGTTTATTTCAGCTCTTTTCTTTCTCAACCGCAACGAATCCAGAGACACAGAAATCCCATCATTCCTGTGAACAGCACCACCTACAGTTTAACACGACTAATAGCACAGGATTTTACTGTTTGAGCAGATTTTTGTGAACATGTGTGAGAATAATAATTCTGTATAAATACAGAAATATGAGCAGAAGGTTTGGTCTGAAAGCTTCATGAAATCAGCCGAGAAACATGAACCTCTGCTCCATTTATTGAACCAACACATGCAGATTTATACAGAAACACATGAACATGTTTGACCTCTGTTTATTTCTGAGTTACAAGAATAAATTCACCCAGGTGTGACAAAATAAACCGTCTTAAAGTTTCACCATGCAACAAGACAGGAATGTGAATAATGTGATTCAGACCCAGAAAACTGGAAATAATAAAACACAAACTGAACCATGTCGACTCTACTTTACCTCCACTGTTCATCCAGCTGCTGTCGACCGACACATGGAGACTGAAGAGAAGCTGAAACATTCACAGAAATTTATGGAAGTATTTTCTCACTGAAACAGAGTCTGATTTAAAGAGTTTCTGTAGTTTGAGACGATACGAACAAGAATGTTTTCAGCTCTTTACAGCTGTAAAATTACTGAACTAGAACAGTGATGTTAAAATTTTGTCGCTGAAAATAAAATTTGGCAACGAAAACAAAAGAAAAAAACACAGGCATCAAAAATTACAATCTTACAATACTGTTTTCCTACTTTATTTCAATATAAAACCAGCGACAATGAAAAAACACTGACATTGAAAAAAAAAACCCTGCCACTGAAAGTCGACAAACATGACAAAAAAAATCTGCAGATTATTACTGAAAAACATCATAATACAAAAAAGTCTTAAACTAAAGTCAGATTACAAGATTGTAAGATTGTCATTTTTGATGCCTGTGTTTTCTTTTTCAGTTCAGGTTTTGATTTTGTTGCCAGTTTTATTTTCAGTGATGACTCTGTTCTGAAGTTTTTGTCTAAAATCTTTCAGCTACAGCAGCGACAGAAACAATCTCAGGTGTTTTTGGAGGAAAATAAATTCATTGGTATTTCAGGATTTTAAAGAGCTGATGTTAAAAGTTTAAACATCGACCAGTTACAACAAGAAAACCGTGTCTTCAACCTAAAACATTTTCAAAATAAAAGCACTGGTGTGTCACAGCGGCCTCAGTGGGAGCTTTAGTTCCTGTTTCCTGTGAACAGAGCAGAGCTTCTGTTGTAGCTCGTCTCAGATATGAATCAGAAGGAAACAGAGACCGTTATTAACAGGAGACGGGCATCAGCTGCAGCCCGGAGGCTTTTAACCGTGTTACTGAGCTTTAATGCTGCGGGTTACAGTTCAGAGAGAAGCTGGGGGCAGAGGGGCAGTTTGCTCAGGGGGTAAATCCAGCTCTGCTTATCAGGAGGAAATGAAAAAGGAATGTAATGAAACTAAACTCCCGAGACGTTCAGCTCCTCTGAACAGAGAGGACGACAAACATGATGATTAATAATTATCACATGAAAAATCATGTTTTTAACTCTCAGATTAAACAGACGGAGGTTTTTCAGGCTGCAGGAAGAGAACCGTCTGTTCTTTAACTGCCGAGCACGTCTCAGTCTGAAAAACAACCCAGACACCAACTGATCGACAGAGTGAGAACAGAGGAAAACATTCACCTAAATCCACCACGACTGATTACAGAGGATGAGCAAAACACCGCGACACACGGCTGACCGATTTTCATTTAAGAACAATGAAATCAGAAAACAAAGAACGACTATTTTTAAAACGTTTTTGTTTAATTTTAACGGAAAATGAGAAATTAGTTGAAAAAGTTAAATTATTTTATTTTTCTCCAGAAGTTAAGAGCACAGGATCCCCGTGAGACATTCCTCCATGTTACTTGTCTGAATAAACCTCCAGTTTCTTCTTCTTCTTTGGTTTCAGGTCAGTAAACCAAGTAAGGTCTCATGACTTTCGGAGCAAGCGAACCAAAAAAGCAAAAAGACGAATAATTCTTTGTTCCAAAATTAAAATCGATTGGAGTCATTTTTCCTCAGGTCACTTTTTCTGCTCTGATCGTTTATTCAAATCACCATGAGATTATACAGAGTCCGAGACACGGAGGGAAAAAAATAAAAAATAAAAAGTTTCTTGAGTACTCACAAGATGTACTTTTGCGAGCTCTCGTGAACCTTTGTGAGAGTAGATATTTTACCTCCATGTCTCTCAGGCTCTGTAAGAGTGAAATAACTTCAGGATCAGAAGCTCAAACTAAAATCATGGACTGTAACTCTGACGTCTTTTCACCTTTTTATTTCACAGAACTCAGAACAGAAAATGTGACAAAAAGATGCAGATGTTTTTTTTGTTTGTTGCTCGAACAAAGTGACCGACTCCAGGTCCAAACATTCACCGAGTCAGAGACATGACTCTTCATCAAACCTTACAACCGTCGCTTCAAATCAGGAATTTAGGGGATTTCATTTAATTGAAAGACGCAACAGAAACACTGGGGAGGAATTTACAACCCGACGTTCACCAGGTGAATTTCTGGACGTCATATTTTGGAATGAAACTCGTCTGAGACATGATTTAAATTCAGGCTGTGTCAGGAAACAGGGAATGATCAGATCATACTTTAACTCTGTAAATCTGCTGTTTGAAAGTAGAAAAAGAAAATCGACTTAAAAACAGCAAAGTGGAAAAAAAAGAAATAAACTCAAAGTGAAAACGAAAAAAAAAAAAAAACTTTCAGTGCAAAAGAAACAAACCTAAAGAAAGTCTGACAGTGACAGAAGCTGAAGAGTTTTTAAATCTTCTGATAAAAGTTCTCAACAGTCTAATGAACCAATCACAGCCCGGTGACATCAGCTGACCCGAGAGAGGAAGTGACATCATGCCGCTGAGCAGGACGGTGAAGGTGGATACAGAAGCTGCAGACTGTTTGTCGAGGACGGCGAAGATGATGAAGATGAAAACACAGCCGGAAACTGTCTTTGTCCTCTCAGTCTGATTTCTATCGCTGCTCGCCTGTGACAGAGAACAGGGCGTAAGAACACTGGAGCCTGCAGACAGAGAATAAAGGAACACTGAGCTCAGGACAGAGAACAGGGCGTAAGAACACTGAGCCTGCAGACAGAGAACAGGGCGTAAGAACACTGAGCCTGCAAGCAGAGAACAGGGCGTAAGAACACTGAGCCTGCAGACAGAGAACAGGGCGTAAGAACAACAACAAGTTTGCTGATGACGATGCGTATTTAGGTGTAGTGTGTGTGTGTGTGTGTGTGTTACCAGCAGCTTGCTGTGCTCCTCCAGCAGTCGGTCGTACTCCACTGTCAGATTTTCTGCCTGTTTCTTCATTGCACGAACGTCGCTGTCAGATTTCTGCAGAGCTGAAAAACAACGAGACGCGAAGAGTCAGAGACAACGATTCATCCTCTCACCTGCTGCTGCTGCTGCTGCATACCTCCTCCTCTCCTCCTCAACTCCTGCTTCCTCTCTACCTCCCCCTCCTCATCTTCTGCTCGGTCTCTACCTCCACCTTCTCCTCACCCCTCTCATGGTGGAGTCCAGCTCCTCCTGTACATCCTTCATCACCTCCTCCTCCTCCTCACCTTTCTTGGTGGTGTCCAGCTCCTCCTTCAGAGTCTTCACCTCCGTTTTCAGACCCTTGTTCTCCTCCTGCAGTCCTGCTCCTGCTCCTTTCTTCCCGGCCTCCGGCACCTCGATCCCAGCCTCATGAAGTTTCTAAAGAAAAAAAAAGATGCCGTCGAGTTAAACTTCTGATGTTTGTTCAAGTTCACTGACCTTTATTTAAAATCTGTGACTCAGAGACAAACAGCGCCCTCTGCTGGACAAACTCCAACCTGCTTTGAACTCTGCGATCAGAGGACAGCGACAGACAAACTGATTTACCAGATCTATAATCAATAATCAGTTTATCCTCCTTCCTCTGCAGCCTGAGGGAGGATTTCAAAATAAAAGCCCCGGACTCCTTCTGAGAGGCTGCTGAAGTTGGTTTCTGGTTGGAGATGAGTTTGGACTCAGAGAACGACAGGTGTTCATACCAAACGCCCCCAAAACCTCAGAGTGACACACAGCAGCTGCTCACTGTGTGTGTGTGTGTGTGTATGTATGTGTGTGTGAGGAATCCTGTGCTCTGATTGGCCGACAGGCGACACCTCAGTAAAGTGACAGTAGAAACTCTTCATGTTGGAACTTCCTGTTTCTGTGTGTGTGTTGGCAGCTGAGGGGGTGAATGAGGAGCGTTTGGTATTTACACCTGTTTATGTGGCTACGACCACAGACAGAGGAACATGAGATAAATCAGCTGCAATCAGAGTTTCTCTGATGAAATCTGAGTTTATTTTACTGTTTAAACGTGTTTGATTCTTTATTTGAAGTATTCACCTGTGAACACCTGGTGTGATGATAATCACCTGTTGGTGAATGTTACAGAGACGGAGGAGATGGTGTTTGAAGTTCAAACTCTTTATGTTTATGGTCGTCTTTTATCAGGTCGTCTCAGAAATTGTACATAAAAGGAGGAAAATAATCACATTTTTGAGTCCGATTTAAAATGTAAAAAAGAAACAGTCCTTTCCATGTGGTCATTATATATAATAGGGATGTTCATGAATAATCGATTAATCGACACAGCAACATGTTCATGGTTCTGTTTCTGCCGAGCGCTGCACCTCTGTACTCGCTCTGTGCAAACAAAAGACTGGAACAGATGTTGGCAATAAAAAGAAGTGAATTACAGCATTATGCCGGGGGTTGTTTAATGGTCTGGGCAGGAATTATTGTTTTAGTAGTGGGTTAGGGTTAGGGTTACTAACCCTAACCCAGCTGCCGCTAACAGTAGCTAAGGTTGTTTTTAGGTGAAGATTCCTTCAGTGTTCATGGTTCAGGAGGTTTTTACTGGGAGCTGAATTCTCCACCGAGGCCTCACTGAATAAAACTGTTTCATATTTTAAAAATCTGTTTCTCCACGACGCAGACTCAGGACGTGGATAGCGGCTGTTAGCTCAGCTTGTTTCTCTGATTACTGAAGATCCAGACGTCTGATGACAACAATCCTTCATCTGGTTTAAGACCAGTCAGAATGTTAGAGAAAGTGACGGTGACGTGATCTGAAACATTCAGAAATTAGTCGGCTGAAAATGTTTTAATGTCCGGCCATCCAGCGGTTACTGGTTTACTGATCTCTGAACCCAGGAGTAAAGAGAGTAAGACCCAGGTCAGTTTGTGATTAAACTGAGGCATCTCAAACATGAACATCTGCTGTTCTTCAGTGAATTAAAGATCTTTCATCTTTTGGAGTGTTGGTCCAAAATATCAACATCAACTCTGCTGCTTTTTCACAGTTATTCTACATTTTATCGATGAATTATCTGAGAAAGTAACTGGCAGATTCATTTGTTTATTTCTTGAAGCCCTAAAGGAGCAGATGGAGTAGAAGTATAAGAGTGCAGTACTGGAGTAAATGTACTCAGCCGGTGACGAGTCGTCGCTCAGTGTGACAGAGTCAAACAGCTGCTGAGCCTCAGACCTTTAACCAGGCTCAGGCCATAAAACCTGATTTTACTGCTCTGTGAACCGAATCCAGCAGCACGAGGTCTCAGGTTCAGAGAAGCCACGAGACGCCGTCGACTGCAGCCTCTCACATTATCACAGAGCTCGATCTGCACCTCTGAGACAATCTGAAGAAGATCAAACTGAAACTGAATCACAGACAGAGAGTCCAGGTTCTCTGCAAACAAACAAACACGTAGGAACTAAAATCTGTGTTTTTATCTCGTGTTTCACGTCCACGTTGAGCTTCACTCCTAACTCACTCATAATCCTGCAGCTCTGAGTCACTGCAGACGAGTCAGAGTCATCAGGGTTCATCCTGTGTCACATTTACATCAGAGGTCACAACATGGACTCACAGATCTGTTATAGACAGCTTCAGATCAGATCTGCTCCTGAAGAACACCTGAGCTGTTAACGTCAGAGTTTAACACAAACTCTTCAGAATGTTTAAAACATTTCAAACCTGGAACATTAAACCATGAAGGTGAACTGATTCAGACATATCTCAGACTAGCTGTTGTTAGCAACAGTTGATAACAACGCTCTACAAACAGCGTAGCAACATGTCCACAGATAAAACCTGAACAGTTCTATGTGTCTGACTGACTTCATGTGAAACTAATGAGACTGAGCTGCTATAAACAGAAACATTAGCAGAGTGTTCACTGCTGTTGATGTGAGGAGCAGCCATCTTGGATTCTGATGTCAGGGTTGGTGGGGTTGTTCCGACTTCAGGAGGCGTTCAGGTTCAAACTTCTGACTGGGAACTCAGAAATTCACTTCAGAGAGGAACTTGAACGCAGCATCAGTCTAGAGGCTGACATTTTCTCAGGAATCCTGTGGGTCATGTGACTGGGATGGGATGTGGAATAATAATCACAATAGTCAAGTTTTAAACGAATGAATCGCGATTCGGAGAGGATGGCCTTAAGCTTCATTTATACTATACAGCTGTGATTGGTCTGCGTTGGTCGGCTCACGGTGTCTTCAGTTTCATGAAATCACAAAAACAAAAGTGTCTGGATACCGTCGTCTACCTGGACAGTAACAAACGAAACCATCGTCACATACATGAGCAGAGAAACGCTCATGAAAGCCTCTGAAACTGTGGAAGCTCCAGAGTCTTTTAGATCTGACGTGAGGAAACATTTCATATCACATCGGGGAATATGACGAAAACAAGAAGCCACTTCACAAATCGTCACCTGAAGAGACTGGAAAAGACGTGAGGAAAACAAACCCAGCCAAGACAAAAGACTCTGAGGGAGGTGTTGATGAGTTGTTAAAACCCGAAAAAGTAAAGAGAAATTTTCTCTCTTTGATTTAATGAACAGCTTTTTAAACATATGCTATCATTAGATTCTGATATTGTTACGACCCTGGTGGTCCTACTCACCGTCTCCTCCGACGTCCTCTCTTTACTGCCTCACAATTATTATTTCATTTTATTATTATTATTTCATTAACAGTAACTCCACATTTATTAGCTCCAACTCCGACATGAAGAAACTCAGCACAGTGGCTCTGAAACCACACCGCCATCTGGAGTCTTGGAGGTGTAACTGCAGACACTGCACAGACACCAGTGGACACGCCCCCCCCCGCGTGAACATGAATCCACACGTGTCCGAGCAGGAAACTGAATCTTACAGTATTTATATACAGTATTTACAGTCACCAAGTCGCCAAGTCACGAGTCCTGGACTCGAGTTCCCTCATTAAATTTTCTACTCAGTCTGATGTTTGAACATGAACTGAAGCTCCGGAGTCTTACCTGCACGGTTTATACACTGCTGCCACGTGATTGGCTGATTGGATAAACAGGTGAACAGGTGTTAAATCAGGTGAGGGACTGAAATTAGTTTGTCAGTTTTAAAATTGGTTTTACAGAGGGAGCAGGTGTCCTGGTCTGAGACGAACATGTAACACATGTACACACACACACACACACACACACACACACACACAGGCAGCAGTTGTGTAACCTTAAGTAACTGCGCCTGCAGTGAAATTACACCATCCTGACAGAAATAGTGACGACGACCAGGAGAGGTGTGTGTTACTGCAGCTCCTCTGCAGCTCCACATGCACACAACTGGCCTTCACAACACACACACACACACACACTCAGTGACATAAGACTCGGAAACCTTGGTTTCTCTGCACAGTTCCTGCAGGGATTTCACAAAAATATATTATATTATATTATATATCATTAATTATAATTTATAGGTTCACTCAGTATTTTCTCTAAATTTGGGGAAGACATAGGTATACGTATATGATGGAGGGGTTGGGGGGCCTCTCTTAAGAAACTGTTACATTTTTCAATTAAAAATCTGCATTTTAACATCCTTTTTTTGTAAATTTCCCCACTGTGGGACTAATAAAGGATTATCTTATGGATTCTCTTATCTTTTGGACCGAGGCTGCACGATTCATCGCAATAAAATTGCGATCTCAATTCACAGCTCTACGCGATGTTTTCATCAGCGACACCAGCTGCATCAAAACAAACGCTCCTTTCTTCTCCCTCAGCCAATGACAACGCTCCGTTACAGCAGGTGATTCAGAGAAACAGAGGTAAACCCAGAGAGAGCGAGTGACGGAGACTAATGACAGAGTGAGGACAGAAGTCGTGTTAAAACTACAAAACTAACTAATTTAATTAAATAAAGTATTTACAGATGAATTTCATGTCAGTTGCAGCTCTGAGTTAAACAACAACAAACTTCTTTACAAGAGAAGTGAATGAAAATCTCTTCGGATCAGAACCACAGCTGTGAGCTCAAACCGACCGTCGACAGTAGATTGAGATATTTGTTCATCAACCAACATTAATTATCTACAGCTCGTTATAGGAGCCATAATCAGAGGAATTACATTTACTCTTGTTACTGTAGCAACAGTTATTTGTTGTTTACAGTGACACTGAGGAGTTTAAATAAAAACAACACACTTTATCTACTGTATTTCTGACTCTGTGACATTTCATTACATTTTAAGACGTCAAAAGTCAGATCTGATCTGAAGTCATTTCTAGGACGGTATCCTGTGGCGCACGTGCTGGAAGGCTGTTTTTACACAGTGTGGTTAATATCCCGTGAGCTGTCAGAACAGGTAACGTTTGTCTCAATGAAACATCATGTTCTCACCTGTATAAACAAACACTGAGGCAGGTGTGACAGAGGACATTGCTAATATCAGATGTTCACTGCTTCTGCTTCCCTGACCAGGGAGAGGATTTCTGAATCAGTTTACCCTAAAAAATATGCTGAGAAATCTCTGCAGCTCTGGAGAGGAAGGACACGGAATTGTTACAGATGCTAAGACTATACAGTCCCACAGTGATGATGTGTTTCTGTGGTCAACCTGAAGTTTTAGGCCTAAATCCAATCTCCAGGAAGTAAAGGCTAATGTTGGGCTATGGAAGCCAACTACACCAGGGTCACATGGCGTCAACGTCTCTCCACCACTAAACTTAGCTGGTCATTTCATTTTGGCTCACAAGGCTCTTCTGCAAAGCCTTTCTTCTTAGAGGCTTTTTGTAGAAAAACTCAAACTAATGACCAGTTAAACTTAGTGGAGATGACCAGGCATCGCTGTTGTTAACAATTAATTTATAACTAACGATAACTTTACTGGAGGTGAACCAACTCAGGCGGGATGGACGGCTATCGTCACTGTGGTTGTTCCGGGCCGGTCCGGTCGCTTCCTGTCAGGCTACGGTCTCGGCATATTTCAGGGTGGCTTAATTAATCTCCTGATCGGGGGGGAAACGAAGGCCCGTGTTTGTCTGATGGCATGTGCTGCATGCTCACGCCTCGATGTTGTTGCTCTGGTGGTATGATGTTCGATGAGACAAACGTTACCCTGTTCTGAACGGCCTCACCGGATTATTATTTCCACTGCTGTGGGCAACAGCCAGCGCACTCTGAAGACCGTCTGGCTGGATCGAGATCTGTTTTGTTTGATCTTCATGTAATGAAATGCGAAGTCGAAGCCACAGTAGATAACAAAGTGTTGTTAAACTCCTCGAAATGCGCCAGGCAACAAATAACGTTGCCGGCTGGCTGAAGTAAATGTAATTCTGGTGTAACTCTATAACAACTGTGGGCTGACAATGACGGATGATGCAAATATCATCTGCAATCAGAGCAATCGTAACAGTTCCGGTCTCGTTCTGTGAAGTTTGTTGGCATGGGCACACTTGAACGTGAGGTCATCTGTGAAATAACATTGAATTGATTGGTTTATGGACAACACGACCAATCGCTGTCGTTGGTGTCCGTCGCCGCTGCGGGTTCTGCCGATCTGCTGCTGTGAACGTTGTCGTGGCTGGGGAGAAAGAAGGAACGTTTGTTTGATGCGGCTGATGTCGCTGATGAGCATCGTCAGAGCTGACGGTCGGATCGCGGTTTTTGGTGCGATGAATCGTGCGGCGGGAGGTCAGATGGAGAATCCGTGAATGATGGCGATCCACGGTGAAGTGCAAAAGGATGTTAAAATGCGATTTTCGTTGAAAATGTGACGATTTCTTGAAGCTGGCCTCCGTATGCTGTCTTCTGGTAGAGGAAAACGGTGAACCGCAAGTGCTGTTAATGATATATGTGTGCAATATGTTTTTGTGAAATCCTAAAATTGTGCGGAAGAAACAGGTTTCAGATGTGTCGCGAGAATGTTAAGGGCGGTTGATGGTGGGCGGGCTCCTGGTCGTGGGCGGGGATGGTCGCACGAGGCACGGTTGCGGGTTGACTGCTGTGATGTGACGTTACATGCGTCGAGACCGGGACGCCTCTGGGCAATTTTGGAAGCGACAGGTAATTTCGGTCCTCGCGATTTAACTGCCTGTTCGCCGTTTATCAATCGGCGCATGACGCTGATGTTAAACCGTGCCCGAGTAGACTCCGGGCTCAGTTCATGTTCAAACATCGAACTTCGGTAAAGCGTGAGGAATCGGTCGGGACTCGTGACAACGACGTGACCGTGCTGTATGCCGCCGTTCAGTTTCGGATACGTCGCGAATTCGTGTTCACGCGAGGCGATGACAATCGGGCTCGATGGCGTGTGTTCGAAACCGCGTGCTGGGGACTATTTCATCGGTTAAGGCTAAAATGAGTTGAAATGAGGCAATGAGCCAATGAACGTGAAGGACGTCCGGAGGACATTGAAACAGGACACCGGGGAATATGTCGAGTCTGTGGTAACGCTGTGTTTAAAAGCTGTTCGATAAATGAGAGGAAATTCTTCAGGGACGGCAACTCATCAGGCTCTTTGACGGCTGGGGCTCGCCGTCTTTCGGTCTCTTCGGGTGACGTGGTGTGGCTGTTTTTCGTCATGTTCGATGTGATGTTTCCTGCGTCAGGTCGGAACTACAGTTTCGGAAGGCTTTCATGACCGTTTCTCTTTCATGTGAACGATGATTTCGTTTGTTACTGTCAGGCGACGATCAGGCTGCTGTTTGTGTTCGTGAACTGAAGACACCAGCTCTATCG
>BRZM01000604.1:15834-28329 GCA_033238685.1 Lates japonicus
CACACACACACACACACGATAAAACACATGAAGATTAACCCTGAGAGGAATGAATGAGTGAATGAATGAGTGACACAGCCTGTGGCACCAACACAGTTAACATGAAACTACGCTGAGCTCAGTCTGACCCTGTTTACACCTGGTATCCAGACACCCTGTCAGATCCAGACCTGGAAGCTCGATCCGGTCTGCATGAGCCAAAATCTGCCCATACGCAGAACTGAACCTCTCTTACGACGCTCCCCGATCCGTTCCACGGCTGCAAGATTTCACGTCTCTTTAATTTCTTTTAAAGTCGTTGTCGTGCTGTCGTCTGAGACACAACTGAGTCTACTGCAGTCTAACAAACAAAACCTGCAATGAGGATTCTCTGGCTCATACAGTGATGGAATGTGGTTTAAGTAGGTCAACTGTTCAATGGTGCATGATCACGTTTGTCTTTAATAATGTGTGAAATACGCCTAAAACATCTGATCTATTCTGAGGTAATTGATGTTTTAATTAATTTAACGGTGAGGTTGTGATCGGTACAGCTAACAATGGTTAGCGAAGTGTTAGCTCTGTAGTCCTGTTATTTTTCGCTGTTAGCAGAGGAAGCTAACAGACATGTTTCAGAGATATAATGAGTCTTTACAGAGACCCCTGGATCCCTGTGCTCCCAGGTGTCTGAGGGCGGTGGTGGTTACACCCTGGTTTACCTCTGATTAATCTCCCAACAATTCAACAAAAACTTTATTAAAACAGACACAGACGTACCGATGAACAGGAAGATGAGGATGACGATGGCCACCATGAACCAAGTGTTTCCATACAGAGCGATGGTCTGGACGATACGAGACTTGAAGATCTTGTTCCACCTGCAGGAGGAAGAGCAGAAACATCAGAACACAGTAGAAAACAGTAGAGACACACAGCTGAGACCTGGTGGGAAACCTGGAGCTCTGGCTCCACCTAGAGGTCGAGCAGCAGAAACTCAAAACTCAAAACCTGTCTCCAACCAGAAAAGAAAACTATCAGCAAGAAGTCTGCATGAATCTGATTCTCTGGGCTAAACTGGAAATTTAAAACTGAACAATCACTGAATGAAACAGTGAAGGTAAAACCAGAGAGAGAGAAAACTGTTATTCTGAACCTCATGTTTCTTGATGTAAATGTCTGTTATTATAACTATGTGAAGACATTATGGATAGGATTCCTACAGAGGCAGAGCTTTTAATTAACCAGAAACATCAGTTTTTATCTCAACCAGACTGTGTGGTACTTTTACTTCAGTAAAGTATCTGATTACTTCTTCCACCACTGAAAGTCCCACAGTAACACAGACACACTAACAGATGGAGGCAGCTCCCAGTAAAATTCCTGTTTTTGTCAGTGGAGTCTGGTACTGATTCACTGACTGATTCCAAAGATTTTTGTATTTATCAGTCATTTGCACGTGAAAATAAGTTCCAGGTTAAAAACATCAGAATTATCCTTTCAGTTGTCGACATATTTTATGCGTCACACAACAGACTATTCATTTTTTACTGGACATTTGATGTTTTTCATCTGCCGGACAACAGCACACGAAACTGGCCTAAAGCCAGCATATACCAGGCAACATAAACGTCTGTTCTCTACCTCATAGGATTAGAAATGAAGCGTTTTAAAAGGGTTATAGTCTTTATTTTAAAGGGGTTTAACAAAAACACTGTGCGAACCATTCAGCTGCCATTTTCATAGACAGTCCTCCATTTTCAGAGGCTCCATGCAAACATAGGACTGTGTTAAACAGGTGAGTTTAACTCCAGTTACCTGAGGGGTAAACAGAGTTAAACAGGCCTGACATCAGCTCTGGTTTTCTCTTGAACTGAACCTCTCTGAACTTTAACTGAACACCTCTACTCTAATATATATTGAGCTAAAATGCAGATAATCTGTCATGTTACATGTAATCGATTACCAGCTGTTATAATAAGATTACACCTGTTGTTGAACATGTGATCAGCAAACATGAGTGTCTGTAAATTATGTAAAACTCAACCAGCAGAACTGGATTTTCTGTCATTACAGAGAGAAGAGCTTCACACACATTAAAGTCATGAGTTCCTCTGAGTTTCTGAGTCCAGTTTCAGTTGAACCCTCATCAGATAAAACCAGCTGGGATCTCAGTGAAGTGTCTGTTCTGTGTGCTGAGTTAATCAGAGCTCAGTCAGGAGGTCTGATGGGTTTTAATCTCATCACATTCACACAGAGCTGCTTCTGTGTTTGCTGTTTACAATCAATGAGCTGAAACTGTCTGAGTTACAGCTGATGTTTCCTCCTCCCATCGACCCACAGATCCAGATTTATGACACGCTTTCAATGTTCAGAGCTGTGGTTTTTACATGTTTATCTGAGCACAGAAGATTTACTGTTGATGAAAAACTGGGGAGCAGGAACGATACACTGTGATCTAATCCAAGTCAAAGTCCGTCCACTAAAGTTCTTGTTTTTGTCACTGATAGACTCAGACTGTTCTTCTCAGTGTTGGACAAGTTTAACCAGAAACATCTCTATATATCACTACCAGACTCCATTGACAAAAACAGGGATTTTACTGAGCAGAACACAGGAGCTGCTGGAATACCACTGCCTCCATCTGTTAGTGTGTCTGTGTTACTGTGTGACTTTTAGTGGTGGAAGAAGTAATCAGATCAGTACCACCACTCCCTTTGTCAGTGGAGTTTGGTACTGATATACAGTGATGTTTCTGTTTCTAAAAAGGCCTATCTCTGTAGGAATCTCTGATCTTCAGTGTCTCCAGTTGTCTATTAAACTGAAGCAAGACAGGTGAGCACAGGACAGTGCACAGGACAGGTGAGCACCGACCTCTTGGGTGAGATGAAAGGGATGCAGAGCAACAGAAGGAAGAAGACCTCCGCGTACAGAAAGGTGGCGACCGCCGTCCACTGCAGACTCATCCTGACTCCTGAGCAACAAACACACAGAGAACAGGTTCCTGGGTCAGACACACACCTGGAACAAGGTGAAAGGTCAAACAGAGGCTGAATCACAGAGGAACGAACTAACACGTCTTCATTTCAAAACATCAGTTTAACTGATGCTGCAACAAGAATTCTCACTCATGTAATCAAGGAATTCACTCATTTCAATTAATGAATTAATTTCTGATACATTTAACAAATACTGACACATTTGGTAGAAGTGGAATTCATTTATTTAAAAAAATCAAAAGAAGAAAAACTGACTGGAGCTTTATTTGTTTCTATCTCAGTGAAGGTCTGAGGTTACACCTCAGACGTTTCTCTCTCAGCCTCGCACAATAAATCAAAGTGAGATCAGATTAAACAGAAGCTGAGTGTGATGTGTTTACATCCTGATCCACTGCTCAGAGTAAAACCAATAAAAACACAGAGCAGCTGAATTCCTCTCAGACTGGAAACCTGATCAGTTTCTCCACAAAAATCAGTTTCTAATGGATCAGAAAGCACCTGTAAATAAATAAACAAGGTCTCTGTGAATATTCTGACTGAGGATGGAAATAAGGATCATTTGGATTACATGCTTAAATGCTGGAAGTGAAAACTGTCTGTGACTCATGTGAAAAGGAGGAGGTTTGTGATCTGGACCTGGTCTGATGTGGTCTAGAAAAAGCTGTGAAATCACCCTTTTTAAAACTGTTCAGGATCAGAGTCCAAGTTGGTAAAGTACCAGGATTCACTGAAGTGGGAAGTCCTTTGTTTCAATATTTATCAGCTGTCCAACATAAAGTCAGAAGTTGTGTTATTTCTGATAACTGGGACACAGTTTCACAACAATAAGTGGGTCAAAAGACAGGAAGTGTGCCACTCAGTGTTACTGTGACAAATGATTATTTTTATTCTGGTGTAAGGATGTGAAAAGAAATCACAGCTTTGTCCAAAACCCAAAGATGTTCAAGTTTATTATTTTACATGATGGATAAAAGCAGCAACATCAGAAGCTCGAGTCTGAAAATGTGTAAAATTTCTCACTTTTTTAGCCTGAAAATGACTAAATGGAAAAATAAATAAGTGCTGAATCATAAGCTAATTTCAGCCTTTAACCCCGATCTGCTGAGCAGTATGAACTGTGTGTGTGTGTGTGTGTGGGGGGGGGGGGGGGGGGGGGTGTGGCAGCTCAGAGCAGCTGTGTCATGCAACAAGGCTGCAACACAACTGCATCCAGCCTGCAGACCCACACCCAGACCGAGAGCCACATCCAGTCAGTCCACCTGTTCCGGTGCTCTGTCTGTGCAGTAAAATAAAACTACATTTCTGTCCTTAACTTGTTTTTACGACCTCAGACTCAAATAAACAGCCACGACACAGCAAACTGCTAACTGACAGCTAACAGCTACACACTCGCTGCTCTCTGACAACAATCAGACATCATGTAAATTCTGATGTAATTAGTGACACAGGAGACGGTTAGCACGAAGGCCGCACTGTTTGTGTTAAAGTTCAGTGTGTTTACTGGAAGACTGATCAGTGAACCGATGCTAATTAACGAGCTAATAACTTAGACGCTGGAGTTTCCATCAGAACACAAAGTACCTCATAACGTCCAGCTTAGCACATGTCTGTTAGCTGGAGTCACTAGCATGCTAACATCCTCCTGGCTACATCCACGTGCTGGGAACTGTACGTTTTCGTTCAGATCTTCTTGCATAACATATTTTATACGATTCTCATAGCCTGACTCTGTTAGAGCTTTGTGTCGGCGAGTTTTAAGTTTCGACGACACATGCTAACTTAACTGTAGTTGTTATTAACATGCTAGTAGCAGTTAGCAGATAATAGACTGTGAAGACTGTGATAAAATAAAACAGCAGTCATTGTTCGGCAGGTTCGGACTCACCTGAGAAGATCCACAGACTCAAGACTCAGAGGAAAATAAGGAACTCGCCGGCTTCTCAGCACGCAGCTCAGTCGCGTCAGTTAGCCTGTTAGCTTAGCCTGTATTTATAAACACTGTTCCGGCGTCGAATGCCACCTCATCCGGTTTCCGACGCGTGATTGGATACAGCGGAGTCGTGACGTAAATTCATTACGTCACAGTTTATGAATTTAAATTGAAATAACTTTATCAGCACAGACATGAACACTGGGTTTTTGAGTTTTTACAAATTTAACATTAAATTTACAATAAATTCAGCACAAAAGCAAAACGCAAAGACAGTCCTGTGCGTGAACAAATAAACAAGTAATAAATAAATAAAAATATTTGTGTGAGTTGCTAATGAACACAAATAAAAAACATGAATGATAACAATTGAACCAATACATCAATATTTTATGATAAGACACAGAAGAAATACACAAATGTATGGAGTATGGTCACAAATATCAAATATAAATAGTAAAAATAATTTATTAAATATAATAAATACCAGCAGGAATCTAGCAGGAATTAAAATGTATGTTAAATCTGTCATCTTCACTATCATCTTATTGAGATCATACTTTCATAGTATTTAGTAGCATAAAAAGACAATTTCAGTGTTTACTGGCAGTGATGATAAATGTATATTTTTTTTTACATAAAGTCAGAATCATTTATGATAATGAAGAGAAATATGTAATTTTCATTATATATCCCTTTAACCTGTTGTTCAGTTCCCTCTCCTGACCAGCAGAGGGAGACACTGTCTGCAGAAAACTATCTCTGGAGTCCCGCTGAACTGTGAGTAGAGACAGAGATGAGGAAGAAAACAAAGACATCTCACTCTGACTGTTTTCCCACAGACTCTCTGGTTATCAGTCAGACTCGTTCTGTTTCCACAGTAAATTATTAAACATGTACAGACAGATTAGAAGACCAACAGGACTTTATTGATCCCTGAGGGAAACTGAATGTTATATCACTGACATCAACACAACACATATATGTAAACGTAAATGTATAAAAATAACACTGACTCAAGGTCCCAGCTTTCAACCACATCTCATGGTCTTCATCAGTGGATGGCATTTGTTCAGTTTTCATCACTTGACTTAAATGTGGAACTTTGGTCACGTGTTTTAAACAAAAGAAATTAAAAGCCCAAATACAATAATTCTTTTAAAAGGCAAAATGTTGGAGACTGGACCATCTTAACTTTCAATAAAGAATTTGGTTGTTTCCTGTCATCCTTTCAGAAGAAATAGAAATCAACTACAGTTGAATCTGTCCTTTAATCCTGGTTTATCTGAAAAGTCCAAGTGTTTTTTGTTTTGTAGTTTTGTGTGTTTTCTGTTTTCAACAATCATCTTTAACATTCACAACTGAAGAGATTTGAGATCTCTGCTGTCAAATAACATGTTTTTGGAATTTGATTGACATTAGATATTAAACAGTCTTTATTATTATAGTTTCTATGAATTTAAATTTGTCCTGAGAACATTTTTACTGTCATATTGCTGCTCTTTTCCACTGCAGCTACTTCGGGTCCAATTATCTAATTTCTAATAAACATTCTCTACACATTGCAGTACCAGTGACTGCCTGCTGGGGGCAGCAGAGAGAGGGGAGTCAATACACACCATCAGACAACACATACACACACACACACACACACACACACACACACACGGTCTGTTTCATAAAAATGTCAACCCTCATAAAGACTCTTTATCTCCCTGTCTGTCCCTGTTTATATCCTTTCTTCATCCCTCTTTCTTCTTCTTCTTCTATATCTTCCTCTAACTTTTTATGTTATTACCATGAAATGCTGGAGGCTGAATAAACAGTTTGACAGATGAGTTATTGCATATAAAACAGTATCACAGCCTCTCCTGGTCTGATGGTTTAGTCCACTCCTGCTGCTTTGACTGTAAACACGGTGCTGAGGAGTTCAGGTCATTAAAATAGAAAAGAAAGACAGAGAGTAAGATGTCTTCCTGCCCTGCTGATGCCTCTGCACTTCATCTCTATGCCCTGTGCCACCACCAAAGAGCTTTACAGGCTGTTCACACATATGGATTCAAAAAGCTGAGACAGTGACAGCTGCGATTCGTTGTAAATGAGACCCGGCCTTGCAGCCTCGTGCCTCCTCCTGAGCTTCTTTTATAAACTGTCATTCCTCAGTCATCCACCAGATGGCCCTAGACTTTATTTCCTTCCTGTCCCAGTCACCTGACCTTCCCCTCCAACTCACACACCTGCTCCCAGTCTCCCAGTTAACCAGCCAGTGTTAAAACCTGCCCTTTGCGTTGTTCATGTTGTGGATTCAGGGACTTTACAATCAGTTTGTAAAACCTGATGTCACAACAGATGAAAATCCTGTTTCCTGGTCCAACTTCTCTGAGTCTCCGTGTTGTTTGAACAGATCTGAGTCCGAAAACTATTCAGTGTCATTCTACTGCTTCACTGTGACGAGGAAGAGAAGAGGAAATGGCTGCAGTTGATTAGTTACAACAAAAGTTTGAGGCCAGCAGGTGCTAACGTTAGCCAGCTAACCTAGCTAACGTTAGCACCTGGTGGTAAAAGCAGGTACCCCGCATATAAACTGTGGGCCCACATCTTCATGTTTCAGTTGTCAGTTCTTTTCTGTGCTGCCCAAACATAGTGAAAATACTTGGATATGGCTGTCTATTTTCACTTTAGCTGGGTGAAGATAGCTAGCTAAGACCAGCTTTATTCAACTACACTACAGGGGGAAGTTGAGAAAGGCTCAACTTTACGCACACACATCCTTAGATGCAGTTCAGGTGAGAGCCGGTCATGTTTACTCCACTCCAATACATGAAGGAAACGTTTTTAACTGTAAAAACAATGGAGGAAAAGCTGGTCATCACACTTTTATGACATCTTTAATGAGTTACAGTAAGATTTAAAAAAAAGAAGGACGAGGCGTGGACACAAATCACTTTTGTTGGTGAATACATCCTAAAACAACTTCCAGTTGGAGAAGAGGTTGTAAATTGTGTAATTAACACATCAAACCCTCAGAACTACAGACTCAGATGCTGAGTCCTCCCTGTCCTGCACCCTAGTTGCCAGCTTTCTGCCCGGACCTCCAGCATCCCGGCTGCCCTTCTTGGTGGCTTCACTCACTCCCAGATTTCCCCCAGCAGCTGTTGGGTATCCGGGCTGCTCGCCTGAGTTTTCCTGCCCTGCTGGTCTCCAGAGTCCAGGCCACCCATCTCTGTGTTTCTTCCCTCTGAGACTTTATATCATCATTTCTACGATTAAAGTCACTGAACGACTCCTGTCTGTCTGCGTTCGGGTATTTGGGTCAAGCTTTTTCATGCAAATTGGTTTCAGCTGAATTTGAGAAATCCCTAGATGAATCTTACCCACTGCGCTCGTTCCTCTGGCGCCACCCTCAGGACAAACCTCATGTTTTTTGACTGGTCCTGTCGTGGCTGTAATGAGCTCTGCAGCCTGTAGGGGGCGCTGTGAGCTCTGCACACTGTCAGTGTTGTTGAAGTTGTGTTTGATTTACTGAACCATGAGACTCTGATCCTCTGAAGTCTTTCAGCCCTTACACCCTTTTTGTGTCACTCGTAATTTTTTTCGGGACAATTGGATCTGAAGCTGTCGACCATGTTTTTGAATCCTCTGCCTTATATTGTTGGATTCTGTCTTTTAACTGTCGTCTATTCAACAGAATTATATTTCAGACTCATCGATCAGCTGCAACATTAAACCTCTGTGTGTGTATGTCTGTGTGTGTGTGTTATTGTGTGTGTGTGTTGTTATCAGTGCTGTGCAGCCCCCCCTGATCCTGGCAGAGCTGAGTCGGTTCATGCAGGGGGTAATGTGTCCTTCTGCTGGAGTGTGTGTGTCTGTGTATGAGTCTGTGTGTGTGTGTGTGCGTTTGAGTCATGGTGCATGGATAAAACGATTAGGGAAATACAGCCATGAGGAGAAAGAAAGGAAGAAAGAATGGACTTCGGAGAGGAGAAAAAGATGGAGGAGAAGAGAGGAGGGAAGATGAAAGGAAAGGAAAGGAGGAGATGGAAAAGGACAGAAGGGGAGGGGTAGGGGGACAAGGAAAGGAAAGGAGGAAACTTGAGAAGAGGAGAGGGAACAGGAAGGGAAGGAAAGGAAAGGAAAAGAGAGAAGGGGGAAAGAAAGAGAAACAAAAGTAGATTGAAAAGGAGAAGAGATGATAGAGGTAAATAAAAGAGAAAAAGAATGAAACAGAAAGGAAAGGAAAGGGGGAAAAGAAAGGAAACAAGGAAAGCAGGGAGGGAAGAAGGAAAGGGAAGGAAAGGAACAAGAAGGAGCAAAGATGAGAGGATGGAAGTAAACAAGAGGAGAAAGGAGAAAAGGAACAAGAACAAGGAAAGGAAAAGACACAAGCTTCCTGATTGGTTCACCTCTTTAATCCAGGTCTGATGTCTGATTGGTTCTCGCTGTATCTCCAGGTGTTTGATTCTGTGGATGTGAAAGCCTTTAACCTGTAACCTGGAATCACTCTGTCCAAACAGCTGCTGAACATCATCATGTGAAAACTGGATGAAAACCAGGAGGTGGAACGGTCTGTGGACAGAGAGGAGAGACTCCCTGCTGAAGTTCAGCTTCAAACCTTTCAGCATCTGTTAGTGTTAATAATTAAAACTAACACTGATCATCTCCAGGTCATTTCTTAGCATCAGAGTGTGTCCACAGGCAGAATCTGTTTTCTGTATAAATCACTCAAACGGCGTTCAACATCCTCAGTGTACAGCTTTTATTCCTGCGTCAACACCGCCAAGCTTCTGCTCTCACACCGACCAATCAGAATCAAGAGGAGGGTGGGAACTACTTTATCAACACTGTCAAAAATGGTGTCATCGTTTTAGCTCAACTATCTAAACTATAGAGACTTCATAAAATCGGAAAATTAGGCGCTTTCAGCACAAAAATGGCCACTAAACTCCAGATTGTTTAATTTCCACTCGGTACCACCAAAACATGTCAGACTGGAAACCGATCCTCGAGTACTTGAAATGCTCAGAATTAGAGATTCACAGGCTGAATACACCGAGGGAAAACCACTCAGTAAAGATAACATGTTGAAGGCAGGTGAGTGGCAGAAACATGTGGAGTGAAACTGAAGTTGAATCAATCTGAAAACAAACAGAGCTCTGATGTCGACAGATTCATCAAAACCACAAATATCCAACAGTCAGTCGGTCCATCAGCTGCCGACTGACGTACGAGGACCTGAAGACTGAGACAGGTGGAAATAAAAGAGATGATGAGAATAAAACGAGAGACAGATTAAAGGATCCGACCGAAGGGAAATAAAAGAGAGAGAGAAGACAGAGGGATTAGCAGGAGTGAGGATTACAGGATGAAGAGAGGAAGTCTTTGATGCTCTCAGTTATGAATGAGACACAGATTAACTCTTTCTGCTCCAGTTTAACAGGAGAAGAAGAGGAAGGATTTTACTGATGTGACAGGTGAAGAAGCCGCTCTGATTGGCTGATAATCACCTCTGACACATCATCAGATTATTACAAACGTGCACAGACAGATTAACGTCCTGGAGATGCTGATTCCGGCGGCTGGTGGTTAACATGCTAACAAATTATCTCATGGTCGTCTTTTCATGTTGTAGTTAATTTAAATAGCACTGAACCAAAACAGAAGAGGGAGAATGTATCATAAAACAGATTCCCACAAAGCTCAGGTTCACCTGCTGCTGGGTCGTATCTGAGGGTAGGAACAACCGACCTGTGTGGTTGTTAAAGTTTGGAGGACTGGTTGATGTAGAAATGTAAAGTAGTATTAACACTAATTGTCTGGGTTTAAACATCATGTTTCTAATGGGGGATTTGAAAATGTGATCATCTCATGATTTAAATACAATTAAATACTTTTTATTGTGGCAATAAAGTTCTGAATTTTATAACAAAAGTTCATTTAAAGTTTATTTTTGTCCCGATATCAGCAGCACAGACAGGAAATCCTTTAGTTTGTGTTAATTTTACATAAATTATATATAAATGATATTTAACCTCACATATTATAAATACATTTATTAAACTAGCACTGTCTTTAAATTCATGGCAGTGACATTAATGGGTATGTGGGTATATGCTGTTAAAGGATAAGTGGTCAGATGGGGGGTCGGGGGGGGTCTGTGGTCTGAAAGTCAGACGTATAAAATCATTTCAAACTGATATTTTTCAGCTGTTGTGTAAAATAAAGATGGATGTTGTGTCTCAGCAGATGATTTTAAAATGATGACCAGACTTCATTCATTAAATATGACTCACGCCGGCATCATGTGACCGGCTGACACCCAATCATTAATGATGCAAAAGCTGCTTGGCTGTTGCCAGGCGGTTTAACCCCGGAGGGTCCTGAGGACTGTTTCCAGTCTCTGTGGGGGGGGTCGGGGTAAAAACCAGGAGGCTGGAAAAAGACAGAAAAGATTTTCAGTTATAATAAAATATAATAAAAATATTAAACCACAAACTATTCACTGACCTCAACAACAAACCCCCCCCCGACCTCCCCTGTTGGCAGATATGGATGAGTTCAATTACATTATTATCTTCCATAACTGAATAAACGTGCAGCAGGGTCATTGGTTAACTGACTCTGTTCAGCAGTTTACTGTAAACTGGATTAGACTGAAGTCTGGTTTAGATCCACAGCAGCAGAGACAAACGTTCATCTGCTCATCTGCTCATCTGACAAATAACAACAACAACAACATGTCCTGATCTCAGTCCTGTGGCACTTTGTGGTCATCTGATTGACTCTGCAGAGGGTGAACTGACCAACAACACAAAGCATCACATACAAACATACATATAATACAACAGTGTGACAGCTTTTCCTTTCACTTCACAGCTCTAGATTCATATCTTTATCTTTTATGCTTAAAGAGGAAGAAGAGAGGGACAGAAGAAAAAAAGCCACTGCATTAATTATTGAATATACACTCACCGGCCACTTTATTAGGTACAGCTTCATAGTACAGGGTCAGACCCTTTCACTTCAGAACTGCCTTAATTCTTCATGTCATAGATTCAACAAGGAGCTGGAAACATTCCTCAGAGATTTTAAACAAGACTTTAAAGGAACCAGGCAGAAATACAGTGAGGCAGAGCTGCGGGAGGGAAGTGGGAGTCGGCCCGTCCACATGGAGGTGGAAGGTGTTGTGTTGTGTTACAGCACAGTTCTTCAGACCCTTAGGAAGAGTAAGTTCATTGTCTTTGCATGATGTAAGTGACTGTACATGTCATTTATTTAAAGGGGACTGGGTGTGAAGGTACTCTTCAGATGGTTTGTAATATAATTACACTGTTAATTTTTAAAGGCATTTATAAACAGTTGAAAGCACTGACAGGTTGATTTTTAAATTGATTTTAAATGTCCCAAACAGATCTGGATCACCAGTCGTTAAAAAATAAAAAAAGAATACATTATTGGATCAACATTTCAAAAACCCAGAATCAGAAAAAGTAAAATACAATAAACCAGCAGCTTCACTCTCAACTCAGAGAGACTTGATCGACAGGAGCAGGTCTGATCGATCGGAGCAGGTCTGATTGATCGGAGCAGGTC
>BRZM01000605.1:1589-27896 GCA_033238685.1 Lates japonicus
ATAATAGTATAATATAATAATATAAAATAACATAATATAATATAATATATGAATATAACAATATATAATAACATAATAATCTAAATGTGTGTAGTTGTCATGTGAACAGTGTTTGATTAAATGAGATTTTCATCATTATTGAATCAGTTATTAATTTATGATCAATAATCCATCGATGGGTTTGATCCCCAGAAAAATCTGAGATAGAAACAATTTAAAATCATATTTTACTTGAAGCTGATGTTAATTAAAACCCCAGTTAATTCATAATAATCAATAATAATGTATGTTGATCCGGCTCCTGATCAATAAACTGATGGTTAATAAAGCTGATTGATTCATATGTGAAGTCAGTTGATTGATCACGAGTTCAAATAAATCTGTGACTGATGTGAATCTTCAGGAAAAATCAGGCACAGTAGAAAAACTTTGAGCTTTCTTGTATTTCTATTGTCTGCAGTTTATTTAAATCTGATCTCTGGTCGACTGGAAGAATCATCGTCAAGTTATTCAGGCGACAGGAGGAGAATATTTCTATCATTTCATTTCTATCTTTTCATTTCTATCATTTGTTCACTCCAAGAAGATGAAGGGTAAAAACATGAACAGATAAAAGATGAGATCAGTCGTTTCCTTCAGGTCGATCTGTCGAGTCAGAACTCACTTTTAACCTGGCCAGCGTTAAATGCTAATGTTGAATCTGTTAAATCTATTTGAATCGCAGCTGAATGTTGCGATTATTATACAACACAGAAACTGGACCTCGACTCACAGGTTACCACAGTAACACTGCTGGAGTTATTAACACAGGACCAGGACCAGGACCAGAGTCAGTCCAGAGACCAGAGTGTTACTGTAGGATCATTAAGCTGACTTATTAAAAACAGTTCACAGTTTAAATCCGGCTGATATTTTAACTCCAGTGTCACGGAGGCACAAAGGCGACTAAAATGTTGTTGATCCTCAGTTTACTCTCACAAAAAGCTCTTCAGGTAAACAGTTATTAAATCATATTTCATCAATTATTTAAAAAATCAGTTTTATATTTAATAAAATTATTTTTCTTTTTTTTTTAAACCATGTTTGCTCGTGGTGCAGCAGAACAGAACATTAGAACACAGTATTAGAGAACACAGTAGGTACGATGTTCCGAGACCTGAGGCGGGTATGAAGTATTAAAAATTGAAACTCTGACTGTGATTGGTGAGAATTAAGAGCTGGTGTGTGTGTGTTGTTCACCATATGGACAAACATGTTGCCAATGTAGCCTGAGGGCCACACACACACACACACACACACACAGACACAGACACAGGTCGTCTCCTGTTGGTTTCTTGACTCACCTGCGGCAAGAGCTCCCCCTGTCACACACCTGTCACCTGTCAAGTCTGGTGTGTTTAGACCATCAGGCACGCTGCCTTCACACCCTGTTCATCAGGAGACTCACCTGACAGATAACACACACACACTGATCAATCAGGATATTAATGGGGCAGAGCTTCTGATTGGCTGGAGGAGGTGCATGATGTCATAACTATACACACACACACACACACTCTGTCAGTTGAAATTACTGTTTGTGTTGCCTCCAGGTGTGTGTGTGTGTGTCGACAATAGTAGTAGTAAAGAGGTGTGTGTGTGTGTGTGTGTGTGTGTGTGTGGTACAATCACATTAGATTACAGCTGAATGTGAGTCAAAATGTTTTTTCTCGCGATCAAATTATGTAAATGAGCCTCATTAATTATGGATTTGTAAAACAGAGAGTGTGTGTGTGTGTGTGTGTGTGTGTGTGTGTGTGTGTGTGTGTGTGTGTGACAGGTGTTAAATCAGGACTGACAGTGAAATCACAGTTTAAATGTGTTGCAGGCTGTTTGTGTTAATCAGCTTTAATCCTGATTCTTATTAAACTGATGCAGAGAGTGTGTGTGTGTGTGTGTGTGTGTGTGTGTGTGTGTGTGTGTGTGTGTGTGTGTGTGTGTGTGACATTCATGTGTTCAAGTCCGTCAAATTTTATTTATATAGCGTAATTCACAACAGAAATTATCTCAAGGCACTGTACATATAGAGCAGTCTGGGCCGTGCCTCTTTTATCTTATAAAATTTACAGAAAACCCAACAGATCCACCATGAGCAACTAGGCAGCTGTAGCGGGAAAAACTTCCTTTTAAGAGGCAGAAACCTCGAGCAGAACCCGGACTCAAGGTGGTGACCATCTGCCTAGAGCAGTTGAGATTTAGACAGAAAGAGGGGAATTGGGGAATGGGGTAGGAGAAGAACAACCTTGCAAATACACAACAGACTAAGTCAAAATGTAAATAGTAGTAATAATAATAATAATAATAGTAATAATTATTATTACAGCTAAAGGAATAATAACAAACAATAGTACATTAATAACACTAACACTATCAATAACACTAGTAAATGTTTTAATTATTGTATATGGGTTGGAGCTGGATCATGGGAGCAGCAGGAGACTCTCAGCTCTGGAGGCAGAACCCTGCAGTAAGAGACAATGAAGAGAGAGAAGAAGCACAACTGGGCACTAATGTGTGAGGAAAACACACAGTTAAAGTGATACAGCGATATTAAGACAGTTAATAGTAATCTGCATTAAATAAGGACATCATGGACAACATTTACTAACTATTAATCTTAGCACAGTGCACTGGGACTGGCCCAACCCCATGGGGGAAAATGGAACCAGAATAATATGCTAGTTAAAAGTTAAGGCATAAAGATGGAGTTTTTAGTTTGGTTTCAAAGGCCTCAACTGGAGTCCAGTCTGTCTAATATCCAATAGGAGTTCTTCCAGAGGAAAGGGCCCGATAGGAAGGCCCTGCAGCCTCTTGCTGACTTCTTTTTGACTCTGGGGACAGATAGCAGCCCTGCACTCTGAGGCATGTGAGCACGGGAGGGAATATAAGGGTTAAGAAGATCAGACGGGTATAAGGGGGCTAACCCATTTAGAGATTTTATAAGTCATTAAAGAGAACTTTAAAGTCTGATCTGCATGAATAGGGGAGCCAGTGAAGGGGAAGCTAAAACCGGGGTAATATGGTCAAACCTTCTCGTTGGTCAGCATTCTAGCTGCAGCATTCTAATTCATTGCAGACTTTTAGTGCTAACTGCAGTGATCCTGAAAGCAAAACATTACAATCCAGTCTAGAAGAAACAAAGGCATGGACTAGAATTTCAGCATCTGCCATGGAAAGAAAAAGACCGAATCCTAGCTATATTCGTGGGTGAAAGAAAAAGCGGATCTTTAATGTCATAGAGTAGAGGAAGGTAGTAAATTTTTAATTTAGCTGATAACACAGTTGTCAAGGGATATAGTTGCTTGATAGAACTGGTGTCTATATCGATCTCAGGCCAATAACCAGCATCTGGTTTGTCTGAATTAGAAGCAGGAAGTTTTGAGACATCCAGCTTTTAACGGAAGACAAGCAGATCTCTAGTTCCCTAATTTGAGAGGCGTTATCAGCTATAGGCACATATAGCTGGGTATCATCAGCATAACAGTGAAAAGTAATTCCATGGCTCGAATAATTTGGCCAAGAGGAGGAAATATAAGAAAAGCAGGGGGCCAACAACAGAACCTGGGGTACTCCATATTTCACATCAGAAGGAAGCTGATAGTATTATTACAAAGAGACACACTGGGTTCTGTCAGATAAATAAGATTTTAACCAGCTAAAGAGGCCAGGCCAGAGATTCCAAATCTATTTTCAGTCGGTCATGGTATACAGTGGTCTATAGTATCCAAAGGCTGCACTAAGATCAGAAGTAATAGGAGCAGAGGTGGAACCTGAATCTAAAGAGAGTAGCAGATCATTTACTACTTTAGCAAGTGCTGTTGTTTCAGTAGAGTGAAAGGCCCTAAAGCAGACTGATGCGATTCAAATGAATTATTATCAACTAAATGAGCTGGCTGAAATACACCACTTTCTAGTATTTAGAAGAATAGGAGATTTGAACCAGGCGATAGTTACCTAAGGGCCAGGATCAGGTGTGGTTTCTTAAGTAAAGGATTTAACCACAGCTGTTTTAAAAACTAGAAGGAACAGTGCCAGTCGTCAGCGATAGATTCACAATATTCAGCACTGCAGGAGCCCAAGACTGACCCAGAGATCTTTGGAAAGTTTGCAGTAAAGGTCAAAAAGGCAAGTGGTGGGTTTAGAAGCTAGATACTATCTTGAATAATGAATCAAGACATATAATGTCAAAATTCATCAGAGCAAGAAACTCTGAGACTCAGTATGATACACAGCGGTTCTGTAGATGCTGGAGAAACTGAACTGATTTTAATCTAATCTCATCAATTTTACTGCAGAAAAAAGAATTCACAAACTCACAGGCAGTAAAGGCGAGCAGCTAGGAGTCCTGCTGCTTTTAGTGAGTTGCTTACAGTATAAAAAAAAGAAATCTAGGATTATGTTTATTGCTATTGATTAAATTTGAAAATATGCTGCTCTGGCAGTAGACGGTGCATGTATGTTCAGAACACCCTGGTGCCACTACTGGAGATACAGAGCTTCTGATTTGGATTTGCTGTTTGCGCTCTAATTTCGACAGGCCTGCTTCAGAACACGTGTGTCGTCTAGCAGACAGGGAGTGGACCTCTTTGGCTGTTTAATTTTAGTGGTGAGAGGTGCAACTGAATCAAGGAGACTAGACAGGTTGTATTTAAATCCCTGGTACAGTTTTCCAACAGAATAACTGCTTCAGTAAAGGGCCAGGACCTCTGGTAGTTGCTCACTAAGAACAGTTTAAAGTTGTGGGACCTGTAACATCTGGTGGAAGATACATCTGAAACAATTTTAGAGACATTAAAGTTACATCAAGGTTTGATAAGAAAATGATCGGAGATAACCGATGTGACGGAGATAGTCAGATTAGACACCTCTATCACGGGAAAGAATCAGGTCTAGAGTGTTACCACCACAGTGAGTAGGTTCATGTACAGACTGTAGACAAAAGAGTATCAATAAATTACTGAAAGCTATATTTAAAGGATCAGAGGCCTTATTTAGGTGAATGTTAAAGTCACCCATAATTAGGATATCATCACTATATGTGACAAGACCGCGATAAAAATTTCCAAATTCATCTAAAAACTGTGAGTAGGGGCCAGGTGGTCTGTAAGTATGCAAGGTAGATGGTTGCAATCTATTTCCCTGGTCATAGGGATCAGAAGCTACTGGAGAAGGTTTCAATACAGCCTCAAAGGGTTAGAGAAGTGACATTAAGAGCTGAGGTTAGACCAAGAAAGGTTATAAATTAAGCGGCGCCCCACCTTTTTTCATAGCCGAGCAACATGTGCGTTGGTAGCCTCTCCAGGTGGGAAGCTTCATTTAAAGAGCAGGAACATATCTGGTTTAAGCCATATTTCACATAGATAATCCTTGAATTATGTTCCAAGAATCAAGTCATTTATCAATAATGCCTTATTAGTAGAAAGTGATCTAATATTTATGAAGCCAAGATTTGAGGATCATATTGAGCCTGGAGCACTGGTAGCAGCCTGGTGTAGCAAGGTACCTTATAGATGAAGTATTAATAATAGGAATGAGGCATCCTAGTGTTTCTGTTAGGAATTTAAGTGGCCTTTTATTCAGTATTTTGGGATGCACTGTATCACCAGTAGCAGGAGTGGTGATTTGTACATGGTGGTTTAGAAACTTAGGAAACTTGTGGATAATGCGGTGGGGAATGGAGACAGTCTCAATGCAGTAGATCCAGTCTGAGCATCTAAAGTCCCACCTACGACCTGCGATCACTTACCTAGTGTCTTACTGTCAAGCCCGGCGTAAACGCATCTATATTCCTAGATAAAACAGCGCCTGCTCCAGTAGGATACGGATATACCCTTCAACAGTCAGGGCGGCCCAGAAGAGGCCAGTTATCCACAAAACTATATCCCTGCTCACTACAGTAGCAGGCCAGCCAGCGGTTCAGAGGCGTTAATCTGCTGTACACCTCATCATTACCCCTCATGGGTAAGGACCAGAGACAACTAATCGATGCCGACATCTTTCCTTAAACTCAAGCGTCCTAGCTAAACTAGCTGGTGACCTCAGACTGTTGTTCTAATGTTATTGAATTGCGACATAAAGAATGACAATGTTGCTATAACTGAGTGTGGAGTGTACTAGGCCCCTAACACTCCCTCGTCCATGTGTTGTATATTGGTGAACACATGTAGAAACACACATATAGTTTAGCTACCCAGTTGTTTCCTGAAACACAATTCTTACAACGTATTAACTAATGGAACTTATGCTATTGGAGCGTTACAACAGGAAATGTGACTTCACCTGTAATCTTGTGTAATAATATAATACCTTACATGTATTTACAGTGTGATGTCACACATGTTAGCGTAACATATTGTTAACAGAGCGTGATGTAACATAACGTATGTATAACATATAAGTAATATAACACATACGTTACACTAACGTAATATATCATATCTGAAATATTGTAACATTACATATTATAACTTACTGTGATTCACAAGTAATCAAAAATATCATAATGTTAACATATACATTATGGAAACATTATAACAACATATGTATAACATCACATAAAATAATCAGCGAGTAACGTAATGTAACGTGGGCTGTGATGTAATGTGGCGTGAAGGTGGTTAAACAGAATGTTAGATAATGTAAGATAATGTGAGTAAAACTGTAGTTTACTGTAACTCAGACTGTCAGTAAGCGTAACATCAGTGTATCAGAACATGAAATATTATATATCATCACAGAGAGCAGAGCTGATCCACACTGAACAGACAGTAGAGCTCAACAGTAGAAATGATTCTACTCAGTTCAACACACCTTCACTGACCATCAGTCCAAAACCTCACCCCAGACCTGACCCCAGACCTGACTCCAGACCTCACCCCAGACCTGACCTCAGACCTGACTCCAGACCTCACCCCAGACCTGACCCCAGACCTGACCCAGACCTGGCCCCAGATGACTCCAGACCTCACCCAGACCTCACACCCCAGACCCTGACCTCAGATTCTGACCCCAGACCCTGACCCCAGACCTGACCCCAGACCCTGACTCAGACCTCACCCCAGACCTCACCCCAGACCTGACCTCCAGACCTGACTCCAGACCTCACCCCAGACCTGACCCCAGACCTGACCCCAGACCTGACTCCAGACCTGACCCCAGACCTGACCCCAGACCTGACCCCAGACCTGACTCCAGACCTCACCCCAGACCTCACCCCCAGACCCTGACCCCAGACCTGACTCTCCAGACCTGATGACCCCGGACCTGATCCCGGACCTGATCCTGGTCCCTCAAACACAGGGTCAGAGTAAATGTCCCCACAGAAATATATATATAAACACACACACACACTCAGCTGTAAATCAGATGTTGTTGAGGGCAACCAGACGTTCACACAATTTATAGGTGTGTGTGTGTGACCTAAGGAATCACACACACACACACACAATAATGTCTGTCTGTGTGTGTGTGTGTGTGTGTGTGTGTGTGTGTGTGATAAAACATAAACGTTCAGTTCAGCTCCACGTCAGCAGCGGCCATCTTGGTTGTTAAAAAATACCTCAGCTGTCAGTGATCAAATCAGACCCGCCCACGCACAGAAAACAAACAAACAAACAAACAGACAAACAGTGGAGGTTTTATGTTTCGATCTACAGGGTTATAAATCAGAAAAATACTATCAGCAGCCATAAAATGCAGTTTTTAGGAATAAAACGTCTGGAATCAGACTGAAGGGTATTTCTTCGCTTTAAAAATTTATATTGTTTATATTTTTTTTCATTGATGTTTTTGTTCTTTGCATCGTTGTGAGTGAAAGTAGTTATTGTCTTTTCTGTGATGGTTTTAGACACACATCTGTCTTTATTTACAGGTTATAAATGTCCGGCTGTCAGAGGGTGTCACATGACCCGTCTGAGCGAATCACGTCGTCAGAAATCGACACGGCCAATGGGATTCTGTGTTTAGACATAAACCCCCTCTGTATTTTAACATGACGATGTGTAGATGTGAGAATATTGTGCAGGAGACGGAGAGCTTTACAACGACACCACACACGACAGCGAGCACAGGTCGGACAACGTGACGTCATACAGTGTGAACTGTTCAGAGAAAGTGTCGTAAAATAAACAGCTGAGTTTACTCGTCGTCTCTCCTCAGGTCACATGATCAGACTGTACTGATGATCACTGACGTGTGATCGCTGTAACACACAACAACACACTGCACATCAGTGAACACACAGTTTGAACTGGTGTCATGTTGTTCACCTGAGTGTGTCTTGTTGTGTGTGTGTGTGTCTGTCTGTATGTGTGTGTGTGTGTTACATAAAAGACATTTCGTCTCAATTTAATTAAGTTCACACACACACATTCTGTCCTGAGGAATTTAATTTAGTGTGTGTGGGCTGGTCATCTCAGACCTGTCAATCAAACCCTGACCTGTGTCCCCCCCCAGGACTGTCACTGTGTGTGTGTGTGTGTGTGTGTGTGTCCATAAACAGCTGAGGCAGCAGGTTTCCACAGATGCTGTAACCACGGCAACAACCAGCCATGTGGTCAGTCACAGGAGTAATCTGATTACTTTACAGGATTTACTTTATCACTGTGAAACAACTGATAACAACAACAACAACAACAACAATAATAATAAAATAAGACACGTGTTAAAGACATTAGTGGTTAGGAGGTAACCATGGTAATTGACTATAAATGAAATACATTTTTTTATTTCATAATTATTATATAATTAATTATATTATATGTATAATTATTTTTTCACAAGCTGAAAGTTTCTACTTTGTTTCTCTTTAACATTAGATTTAACTTTATTTACTTTAACGATTTATTTTCTTTCATCTCAGTCATTTGATGAAAATTAGCATCTTAGCTTAACTTTAACTACATTTACGTTGAAGTGTAAATAATGGTAAATAAATAAATTTAAAGTTTAAAGCTTTTCACTGAGTTCTCAGTATCACAGAATAAATACTCTTACTAAAAGTAAAATATCATTTTTTACAGTGTGTAATAAAAATAAAAAAAAAAGTGAATGAAACTGAATGTTGAGATTAAACACATGAAATGGATGAGGTGATGCCTTCAGTGGTGCGACCGTTTCTCTGTGAATCTGAGCGTTGGTGTGTCTGTTAAATTCTTTCCCAGGGACGATCGAGGCCTTCAGGAGAGAGAGAGATCAAACAGATTCATTCATGAAGTGAAAATATCAGATTAATCTGAACTCATTGATTATTGATCAGCGTCCGACCCTTTTATTTAAGGTGGAACCTGTGAGTTAAGGCGGTCAGGTTTACTTCCTGTTCTCTCTCTCTCTCAGCTCTCGGCCGGGTCGACCTCCGAAGAGGACGCTGGGCGTGGCCACGATGACTGACGGCTCCAGACTCCTCCCACACAGCCTGCTAAGCCCCGCCCTGCTGTCGCAGACAGGTGAGTGAAACAAACGCACCCAGAACCAGAGTTTATAACCTGAAGTCTCGTGATGTGTTTAAAGACTGTCAGATGTTTCGGAGTTAAACTCTGACAGAGGAAGTCACTGTAGGTGAGTTTTACCCTGAGTTCAGTCTGACAGGCAGATCAGACAGTGACCAACCTGGTTACTGATCAATAATCAATATATTTACTACTGATGTCAAAGTTAATGAGTTAATAACAAGTTAATGCTAATTCCTAAGTTTCACGCTCGCTGTGATTGTGACCCTCGGTCCGCTCCGTACAGGAAATCAGTACGGTGCGGCGTCTCGTTAAACTCGTTAAATCAGTGAAATGATGTTTGAGCAGAAACAAACCTCTTCTTTACATTCACTGTGGATGTGGACCTGAACTTTGTTTTTACTTTGTGAGGTCAGACACAGTCACTGTGTGAGCTGAAGCTTCAGACTGTTACTGTACACTGAGTGTGTGTGTGAGAGACTGGAGCTATAATTAGCATGCTTAATTAGCAGATGTCAAAATGACTGACAGATTGGAGTCTCACCCGAAGCACTCTGTGTGTGTGTGTGTGTGTGTGAGTGTGTGAGAGAGAGAGAGAGACAGAGAGAGAGAGGGTTGTGTGTGTTGCTCTGGGCGACAGGATTTCACCTCCTCTTCAAAAAGATAATCTGGTTAAGACGATCGTGTGTTTGTCAGTCGATGATGATTGTTGTTGTTGTTGTTGTTGAAGCTTCAGAGTCACAGTGACATCACAGTCACTGTGTTTTTATCGTGTGTTTTCTCTGCACTCTGACGTGGCTGTTGTGTAACTGGTAGAAGACATTCATGGTGTTTGAACTGAGGCGACATCTGAGTCAGAAAAACATGGCCGCTCACAGGAAAGACTCTGTTGTTGTTTCTGTGTCAGAGAATCAGAACCTGAAGAACATCTCAGAGGAGGAGACGAGCAGCAGAAAATATTTTCTCTACTATTGACGTGAGCAGCAGCCATCTTTGATTCTTGTTGGAAATCTGACTTTAGGAGGCGTTCAGGTTCAAACTTCTGGGAACTCACAAATTCAGACTTTAGAGAAGAACTGGAACGCAGCATGAAGTGGTACAGTCTTCTGGTCTGTGTCAGACTTTTCCTCCATGTTACAGAAGTGACTGCTGGGTCAGGAACCAGCTCCTGTCATATGAAGTGACAACGAGGACGTGATCGCTGTTGGACAGTCGGTGTGACGCTGCCCGCAGGACTGATCCTCGTCTCTGTTAGTCTCCACAGCAGCATCCATGAGCTCAGAGCTTTTTGGCTTTTGAATTTTGAGAAATTTGGATCCAGGTCCGTACAGAACCGGGTCTCAACCCCCATCCCTACACTCAGGTCCCAGATGATTCAGATTCAGGCCTCATGATGAGGTGGTGTTGGACTGTTAAATCCAGCAGAGTCTGTAGACCTGCAGAGTCCTGAAGACCAGGTTTTTAAAACAGTCTTTAATGTCTCACAAGCAGAGACGCTCCAGTGGTCAGAGAGAGGAGGAACCACATACCAACCCTTCACCTCCGTCACCTCCCTGACAGATCTGACAGCTTAATGAAAACACAACACACACACTGCAACACACACACACTGGTTTTTATTAAAAATACTGAAACTGCCACATTTCTTGACCGAGGTCAGAGACGCAGAGATCAAACGAACAAGAAAATTATTAACTCTACACACACACACACACACACACACACACAGAGTTAATTAAAATGTAAAGGTTGAGTATAAACTGAGGATAAAGTCTCGTTGTCCTGTGGTGGAGTCTGAGAACAAAACCTCATTCTGCTGTGAACACAGTCTGTTACTGTCCGACGCTCAGACGTCAGGACGTCCTGCAGACTCTGCTCATCGTTCAGATCATTCATCAAACTAAATAAATATGTTTGACTCCAAAAGACTTATAATGTTTATTTATATAATCTGATTTCAGGACTCACTGATGGAGGTAATTTCATCAATCATTCCATCTATAAAAATACAGATTACAGTGAATACTGCTTCAACATCCTTATCCCGTCCCGTCCATACAGGTGTACCCCAAGGATCAGTCCTGGGGCTCCTTGTCTTTGCAAACATGCACCATGTGCTCAGATCTATTTGCACGACTTCTCATATCACTGCTACGCAGACGACACCCAACTAGAACTGGGTGATAAAACAATCTTAATCTGGGATCACAAGAAAGCTTATGTCGATTAAGACGATAACCTCAGGACATCAACAACAACCAATCACACGTCAGCATTATCGTGACAGCAGCCAATCAGGCAGAAGCTTCACACCCAGTTCCTGACTGACTGGAGGTAAAGAAGCTGTGGACAAATCAGAAACGTGAGTGGAACCGATGAGTGAAGAACTGACATCATCCTCTGAACAGGAAACTGTCGACAAAGGTCACAGCACGTCAATCATATGGAAGTGGTTTGGTTTCATTAAAAGAGATGAAGTCCAGATTAAGACGTCTGAAAAACATGTTGCTGGTCGATGGAAACACATCTTTACAATCAGCTGAAATCTGCTCTTTACGTCTGAGCAGGTTTAATTCTCAGGTCATAGTTCAAGCTGCATGTTTGTCGTCACCGTGAGTCTGTGGATGAAACTGATGTTTGACTGATGGTTAAATGACTGCAGCTCTAATTCAGACAGAAATCAGCGAAATGAAAACGAATGGTGCAGCAGACGGAGCTGAGACGATGACTGATGGTTTTATCACCGACTCTCTGCAGCGTCGTCCTCAGGTCAAAGCTTCGAAGCGTCTTCACACAAAACACACGAAACACGACGACTGTGGATTTATTCAGATGATAAATGTGTTTCTGTAAAAATGTAAATAAAAGTGTTTTTATTCCCTGATGATCAAACAGGAAACAGCCTGTTCTCAGTGACAGTGGAGACAATTTAGACTGAAAACAAAACGAATTTATCAAACTGACATGTTTATTTACTCTGTGTGTGTGTGTGTGTGTGTGTGTGTGTGTGTGTTACGATCAGTGTTGCATTATATTTCCTGTTTGAGCCTTTCAGCACCTGAGAGCTTTCTGTAATAGACTCTGTATTTTGAGAAATTCATATATTTTATAAGTAGAGAAGAGTGATGTCATTCTGTCGTCCAACACGACTTCCTCACTGAATAAAACAAACACACTGATCATTAATTTAAAGACAGAGGTTGATGTGAGCAGCAGACGTCAGGTAGAGATGAACATCTGATCACTGGCGATCACTTCTGTCTTTAACTGTTTGTGAGTCCTGGTTTAAAACACAATTAATTATAGATCAGATATCAGTGAATCTCAGCTCCGTGTATCAGGGGTTTCCTGCCGTTAGAAGAATCAGACTCAGCGTCTGAACCAATGAACAGAAAAAAAAACCTCCTCCAGAGAGGATCGGCTGTGATATCAGAGTGTTTCTTTACTCCTACTGGAGTTTGAGGGTTTCCTTATTTTTTAGGATGAGACAAGTATGAAACCCATGCTCAGATTTTTGTATGAAACCAAAACAAAGTGAGAGTGTAGATTGTAAATTTCGGATTTATATAACAGGAACTCAAGGAGAGCGTACGAACATCAGCAGCTTCTCTAAAACAGAATTATAAACAAACAATGTGAAGAAGGGTTTTAAATGATTAAAAATGTGCAGTTTTAATGCCAACCACCTGCCTCCAGTCTTTATGCTAAGCTAAGCTATCACCCGGGACTCCTCTGGACACCTTCAGAGATGAAACAGTGAACTGATCTGAAGTCTGTTTCCAAGTCTCCTGACATTAAATGTTCCAGTTTCAGAAGCTGAAATATGAAAAGAATCAAAGCAGAATCTGCTGCAGGGAAACTGAGAACAAAAAGAGAAAAACTTTCTTTGTGTTTTCGTTCATCAGGAGGTGTTTAACAAGCCGGGGGGGGGGGGTCGCTGTCCGTTTGTTAGCAGGAATCCCTTGTTAATTCTAATTGAATTAATTAGAGGAGGCAATTAATTGGGCCAAGTGGCTGCAGGGAGAGAGAGGTGGTCGAGAGACACCGACAGTCACTGGAGACTCCCTGGCTGCCAGAGTTATTAATTATTGATCAATCACCAACTTCTAAAAACATTTGGAGAATTTACCTCCATCATCACCTCCCTGATCTCCACCTCTCTACAGACATGAAATAAACTGTGAGCTGATTTAATTCAGATTAAATGTCCTGATTTTCCCTCTGGTGCCACCTTCAGCTCAAACTTTACATTTTACTGCTCAGATTAACATCAGATAAATCATCAGGAACATTTTGTTTGTTAGAACTTTAATGAACTCCGCAGTCTGTAGGGGGCGACGACAGGACATGCTGACTTTTAAATACGAAAACAATGTATTGCAACGCAGGGAGAGTATATCAAATAAATTGCGTATATCGCCAGTTTACATAGACAAACATATTGTAGATTTATGTGTGAATATAATTACAACTTGATGAGTGTATATATCACAAATATACATCGTTCATGTGTTGCAAATTTATGTGCATTTGTTAGCATGAAGAGCGTATATCACTTAATTGCGTATATTGCTAGTTTATATGGATAAACAAACGTATCACAGATTTATGTATGGATAAAATTCTATCGCAAATAGAGCATATATCGCAAATATGGGTATTGTATATATCGCAAATTTATGCACATGTTAGCACAACTCTAACAATATCACAAATTTCAGTGCAGTTGCAACCAAAACTCAAACAACACGTTTTCACGTGTGTATCACTAATTTGCGAGTTTACGTGTTCAAGGCAGCTGCTCCTTTCGTACACCTGCCGATAAATAAATTTACAGATCCTCGCGCACTCACACACAGGGAAAGTGTAACACTGATCTCAGACTCCGTGATTTGTCGTGTAGCACCACCCTCTGGACAACCTTTGACCTCTGACCTCTGACCTCTGCAGGTCTGACGGCGGCGGCAATGGCCGAGGCTCTGAAGCTGCAGAAGATGAGGATGATGATAGGTTTCCATGGAAACAGCGATCAGCAGCGACACCACAACGGAGCCGAGTCTGAGAATGATGACACAGGTACGACTGAGATACGACATCATCATATGACATCATCAGACAGGTATCCTCCTCACCTTGTCTCCTCTCCTGTAGGAGGAAGTGAAGGATCCTGGGAGAAGGAGCAGCGTCTCCTCTCTCCTCCTTCCTCTGTTGTAGCGCCTCCTGCTGGTTCTGCGTCTCTCCACCTCAACTCTCTGCAGCAACACAGCTCCCTATTGGCCAACCGTGAGTCACAGCTCTCCTCTGATTGGACACCTGATCATTGTTAGCTTAGCATCATAGCACCGCAGTACTTAACACTGTCCCCATCTGTGGCCCCGTCTCCTCAGGTCTGTCCGACATTCCTTTTATGGTCATGCCACACCCCCTCCTCCCTGTGGGCCTGCCCCCTGCCAGTGTCGCCATGGCAATGAACCAGATGAGTCAGCTGAGCAGTTTGGCAAACATGGCTGCCGTGTCACAGGTCCAAACAGAGGAGAGCAAGGTGATAGCATTCACTGCTAATACTAACATTGAGAATGCTAACGAGGTTAATAACATGCTGTTGCTAATGACGCTAATTCCAAATGTGGCTGGTAAAAAACTACTCATGCTAACATGGCTAATGCTAGAAATAGTAAAAAATACTGATGCTAACTAGGCTGAAGCTAACAAAGTAAAAAATACTAAACTTACTAAATTAATCGTGCTATTGCTAATAATGGTACTGTTAAGTTTGACTGGAAAAAATGTTAAAATGTACTAATTCAAACAGTGCTAATGCTAACAGCTCTGATGTTAACTTAGCAGATGCTAACAAAATTAATAAATGTGCTGTTTCTAATAATAATGTCAAGTGTGACTGAATAAAAAAGTAAAACCACTAATGCTTACATGTCTGATGCTAATAATGCTAAAGTCAAAGGTGCTAATGCTAACAGTGCTAATGCTAACTCACCTCTGTGTTCAGGAGTCTCCTCTGGGAAGCCCCTCCCCCTACCCCTCCCCCAGTGATGATGAGCTCCACCCACCTGAACCAACCAGCCAATCACCTTCCAGAGCATCCTCATCATCATCATCATCACCTACTCCACCTGCACACACACCAGAGCTGGGTCAGTGCACACACACACACACACACACACACACACACACACACAGGTGGACGTGTTCCTAACGTGTGTGTCTTTTACCTGCACAGGTGAGGTTGTGGCTGAAAACATTAAAAAGGTGTTGAAGGGCAAAGGTAGGAGTGAGTGTGTCAGCGTGTTGGTGTTTGTGTGCTTGTGAGGACGCAGCAGATGGTACCACAGTATCAGGTCCTGAGGCGTTCACTGACACTGACTCTAGTTTGTACTGATTCTTTATTTATGAACTCTCTTTGTCTCCTTATATTCCTTATTTATACCTTCTTGCTTCCTTTCCTTGTGTCCTCACTCCTTCACTCTTAAGTGTGTTAAAAAAAGTGAAAGAGGAAATAAAAGCTTCAGTATTTCTTTCTGATGTTGTTTACATTTTGTTTGATATGATGAACTGAAGGAGAGAAAGCCGACATGAATAATAGAAACCAGTTCTTCTGTTGACCTCGACCTGATTCTAATCTGAACTTCCAAACTGTCTTTAGTTTCCACAACACGACCCAGTCCTCACAAAGATAGAAATACAGGAGCACAAACACTCACAGAGAGAGCTCATTAATTATTCAGACAGGAAGCTTTTGTCCAACTTCTACTAAACCTCATTAAATATTCATCAGGCTGTTTTGCTTTTGTCTTCTCTGTCTTTACCTTGTTTTTACCTGAAGATGACGGCCTGTTGCCCCTCCCCCTCCTCAAACCCACCTATGAGAAGCTGCCACTTGCCTCTCAGCCGCTGTCAATCAACCACACAAACCCCGCCTTCGCCCCATTCCTATTGGCTGAGGGTCTGTCATCCATGGAGACGCTGCTGACCAACATACAGGTGAAAGAGTTACAGCGTAGAGATGATAATGTAGAGAGAGCAACATAGAAACAAGATGGTAAACATGATAAAAGAAGAGATACTAACACCAAGGAGATATTTCACAACAATAACATGAAGAAAGTAACGATAAAGCAGAGACGATGCAGAGGATAACGTAGACATGCTAACGTTGAGGAGATAATGTGATTAAAGTAGCATAAAAATGTGACATTGAGAGATGAGAGGGGTCGAGACTGTAATGTGGAGACGCTAACGTCAAAGAGATAAGGTAGTTCAAACATCTAAACATCTGGGATAACCTAGAGACAAAAACAGTAATGTAGAGATAATGTCACGATAACGTAAACAAGTAGAAATGCTAACGTCAAGAAGATAACGTGTTGACAGTTCACTAGAATAAGTTAGGTAAGGTAGAGACAAAATGGCAGAGACGATGCACAGGATCATGTAGAGATGCTAACTTCCGCTAATGTCCAGGAGATAATGTAGTAACAGTAACACGGGAAAGTAACATTGACAGATGAGAAGAGTCGAGATGATAATGTGGAGATGCTAACGTCCAGGAGATAATGTAGTGACAGTAACACAAACATCTAAACAGACAGGATAACGTATAAATGAAAACACAGACAGTAGTAGAGATGATAAAGTGACAATAATCATAAGAGAGATGAGATGAGTAGAGACGATAATGAGGAGATTGTAACACAGAAAGCTAACGTAGAGACAGTAACGTCCAACAGAGACGATAACGTAGACGTGTGTGTCGCTCCTCAGGGTCTCCTGAAGGTGGCGGTGGAGAGCGCTCGTTCTCAGGACAAACAGAATCAACTGGAGAGGAAAGAGTTAAAACTGGACCTGGAGAGAGAGAGAGACGCTCGACAGGTGCTCCAGAGACAGCTGAGCTCCGAGCTGCAGACCAGAGGTGAGACAGGTTACACTGTAAAACTACAGACCAGAGGTGAGACGGGTTACACTGTAAAACTACAGACCAGAGGGGAGACGGGTTACAGATAGATAGACAGATAACAGTTAGATGTTTAGTTCAGGATCTGTCATTAAGACATTTCAGTAAAAAGACCTTGGAGGGACGTTATAATGTGTAATAATCGTTTACTCTGAATGAAAATGTTAATGTACAAAGCTCAGTTTGATGACGGCCTCTTCCTCTTCCTAATCTTCCTCAGTGTCGATCCAGAGGCGGCTGAAGAAGGAGAAGAAGGCGAAGAGGAAGCTGCAGGAGGCGTTAGATTTTGAGTCAAGGAGGAGAGAGCAGGTGGAGAGAGCGCTCAAACACGACTCCCTCACAGGTGACACTACACCTCCTCCCACATCACCTCTCCTCATCTTTTCACGACTGATTCATCTGCTGATTGGTTATGATTAATCGTTTGGTCGACCCGACAGAGCAGAACAAAGATCCAGTGTTTGCTCTGAAATGTGGTGAAGAGGTAGAAATGCAAGTAGAAAGTACTCGAGTAAAAAACATGTTTGTTTTTCAGACGCTGTGACTCCTGAGAGTGAACTGGAAAACAAACAGCAGGAAAACTCTGCAGCTCACGGTAACACCGACAATCATACACTGTAAAAAAACATCTAACTTCATGTTAGAAACAGGTTTTCTGTTTGTTGCGTGGCTGAGCTGAGGTTTCTCTGAAGCAGAGAAACTCTGATCCTCCACAGAGACCATTAAACAGTGAAGTGTGTGTCGAGTGTGAAATTGAATCAGGAAAACAATCACAGGCTGCACAGCAGAACTAAACACTTCACACACACACACTTATAAACACTGTTTACACAACAACAATCTGTGTGTGTGTCCTCCACACTGACATGATAATAAGATTCATTTATCAAAGCAGACGACGTCAGAGGTTTCATGTTTTATAGAAAATAACTAAAAATTCAACATCTGTTTTCTACTTTGTTTTATGGGTTAATAAAACACAAACGTATGTAAAACCAGGAAGGTCTCAGAGGGTTCGTGCTGTTTATGTTTGAACATCATCTAAACAAACTCCTCCCCCTCAGAGAGAGAGAGAGGATACACCTGTGGGCGAGCGAGAGAAGAGGTGTTTGTTTATGAATCGAATGAAGTTTGTGTTTGTTTCTACAAAGAACAGAGCGTTCACCAAACCTCCACTCCTCTTCTGAGACGAGATGGACGGATGAACTGATGGAGGGATGAAGGGGAGGAGGATGAACTGATGGAGGGATGAAGCCTTTGAAAAAGAAAAACAGACGATGAATCAAAAACAACAGGAACTAAACACTCAAACTCCCATCAGCCACCTCTTTTTCTGCTGAAGATTTCTACTGTTATTGTTACTATTAATGTTATTGTTATTAAAATGAACTGAGGTCAACAACCTGAATTATTTACCTGTCACATGACCACCTGTGATGTCATCAGGTGAAACTCCTTGGAACTGGAGAGGACTCCTCCCTCCCCTCTGCCACTGCTGGACCTGAACTGGTTTTAAACCTGAGTCAAAACCTGAACTGGAATCATCTCGAAACAGGTGTTGATTGTTCCCACCTGTAGGGGGCGGAGTCAAACCTGAACTCTCTTATAAACGTGTATTTAAACTTTGATAGATGTAGTAGTGCTGGTACTACCTGCAGGAGTACTGGGTTTAGTAGTAGAGGTTCTGTTACTGTTCATTTACTGGGATTCAGGCCTTAACGAGCTCTGAGCTTTAACGAGTTCAACATCTGAGGACTCACAACCTGAGAACCTCTGACCTCATCAGTGACATCACACCCGACTACAGTGCAGTGTGACATCACAGTTTGGACGTGCTGAGACGGACCGCAGAGCCACAGAGGTCAGGGCAGCAATGACCCTGATGAACTGTAACGAGTTTAACGAGCTTAACGAGCAAAAAATCATCACCTGAGAAAGTTGCTGATTCCAGAAGTGATGTCATCATGTATTGTGTGACATCACAGTTTGTAAATGGCTCTGGGTGTAACGAGCTCTGAGTGATGTCACCAGGATGGGCGTGGTCAAAGGGTCACGGCTAGAGTCCTTAACGATGTCTGTTCCTTAACTAGTTTTGAGCTAACGAGTGAAGAGAAAATCTTACCTTCAACCTTTAATCTCTAATGTGATGATGTTGTTCTTAACGAGGATCATAACGAGTTTTTCCTGCTCACAGCTGATTGGCTGATTATTTCACAGCTCAATGAAGTGTACAGTTTAATTATCGTTAATATTATTATTTGTTTTTGTCTGAAGATGTAAATACTGAGTAAATCACTACTGAACATGAACGCCTCAGCAGGAACCCAGTAGCCTGGTTCTACACAGAACCTGAACGTTAAAGTCTCTGAGGTTCAGGAGGACGAGAGCGGAGCTGATTATTGATTATTGATTACTGACACCAGAACACGTTTCAGTCCCGGTCTTTGTCTCAAGTCCTGAACGAGTCGTTACAGTGACATCATAAGGTCAAAGGTCAGCTGGTTGATTCTCTGTCACTGGTCAAAATCCAGACTCGTCAGATTCAGGACTCAAGTCCAAGTCATGTGACCTGGTTCCAAAGCAGAGTTCTGTGATCTGATCAGAACCTGAACGATGTCAGAAACGTTTGAACCTGAAACTGAAGAAGAAACTTAAATATTCACTCACTGGTCTCCTTCACCTTTTCTTTCTACTGGTTTTACTGGTTTTACTGGTACCTGTACCTGTTCAGCCTGTTCAACCTGTACCTGTTCAGCCTGTACCTGTTCAACCTGTTCAGCCTGTTCAGCCTGTTCAACCTGTACCTGTTCAACCTGTTCAGCCTGTTCAGCCTGTTCAACCTGTACCTGTTCAACCTGTTCAGCCTGTACCTGTTCAACCTGTTCAGCCTGTTCAGCCTGTACCTGTTCAACCTGTTCAGCCTGTACCTGTTCAACCTGTACCTGTTCAGCCTGTTCAGCCTGTTCAACCTGTTCAGCCTGTACCTGTTCAACCTGTACCTGTTCAGCCTGTTCAGCCTGTTCAACCTGTACCTGTTCAACCTGTTCAGCCTGTACCTGTTCAGCCTGTTCAACCTGTTCAACCTGTACCTGTTCAACCTGTTCAGCCTGTTCAACCTGTTCAACCTGTTCAACCTGTTCAGCCTGTACATTTCCTGGTCTAACTGGTACCTACACTGGTAAACTAGTAGAAATGGTTTCCACTCTGAACTAGCAGCTTGTGAAACCAGTGCTGAATATGGATCTAACTGGTGCCTGAACTGTAGGACTGGTAATAATTATACCATATCGCTTTGAGTTTTACAGTGTATAGAGGAACAAATGAAGAAACACTGTAAAAAATAAAGAAACAATACAAACTTGAGTTTCTGCTCTGATTTCAAACATCTCCTGACTTTTTCCTTCGTTCCTCTGAGTCAGAGCTGCTCTCTGATTGGTCAGCACACACACACACACAGAGGAAAAACTGCGACTGAATCCATCACTATAAAAAGGTCAGGTTTAGCTCCGACCAACACACAGCTGAGTGTGTGTGATGGATGAAGGTGAATTGTGTCGTGACATCAACCCGCTGTGTTTTGTTTTCACTCCATCACACACACACACACCTCGTTCCCATGGCGACCCAGTTAAGTAAATCAGGACGTCGGGTCACCTTTTGGCTTCATCGCCTCTCTGACACACACACATTATTACCAGCGTGTGTGTGTGAAGCTGCACGGAGTGATCTGATTGGTCGGCTCGGTCTGTCACTGTGATAAATGTGACCAATGGAGCGAGACCTCGGTGAAGTCGACCAATCAGAGCGAGTGTTCAGGTCATCAGAGAACAAAGAAACTGATGATAAAACCCGAGGATCAATCACATCGATGAGCTCGGACACGTAAAGTGTGAAAAGTAACAATGACGTCTCCCTCGTCTGCTGCCGAGTGAATCTGAGCCGATTCTCCAGTCACTGCTGTTAAAACACCACAGAAGAAGAGGAGGACACAGCAAGGTCATTGAGAAACAGGAAGTAACACAACTCTCTGACATGAACTGAAGATCACGGTGACTTCAGTCTCTGTGGAACCTCAGAGTTAACGAGGAGCTGATGTTCCTGTTGTTTCATTGTTTTAAATAAAGTTTTTCTTCAGATACAGAAACATGAATTAATCAGCTGCTAAATATTAAAAACACAAACTTTCTCTTTGATGTTCATCCGACTGAAAAACCTACTTCCTGTCAGAGCCCCCGGTGGGCGGAGCTCTGAGGCCTCGTTAGCTGCTCGATACCATCTCGTTAGCATCTTCAGACAAATCCAGATCCATATCATCAGTCCAGCTGTCCATACACCCACACACTCAGGGAGGATAATTGGACAACACTCGATAGCGTTGGTGTTAATTAGTCCACTTGTCCATCAAAGTGTTCAACGTGTTTCCATCATCAACAACAACAAACAGTCTCAGTTTGATCTTAACGAGCTTAACGACTCCTGGAGTCTCAGCAGACCTTAACGAGATCAACAAACACTAATTAGAACAAACACACTGCTGATTATTTGCAGGTTAACGAGCCTCTACAGCCTCTTAATGAACGAGACCACAACCGAGTCGGAGTCTGATCCACCACGACCCACCATGATCCACCTCAATCCACATCGATCCACCACAGTCAATAAACCATCAATAATCATTATGATCACATGATCAGGACTCACCAGCAGAAAAACTAACGAACACAGTGAAACCAGAGAAAGAACAGTGAAACAAACTGAGATCAGGGTTTTATTGATGACTCGTGTTTCTAATCCGACTAATCAGTAACATCAGATATTGATTTCTCTGAACTTTAAAATCCTGTCTGAAGAAAAACACCAACATCCTGACCTTTGACCTCAGGCTGCTGTTTACAAACTAAGAATTCATTCACAAAACAACGATGACTATTAGAACTGATAATCACTGATCAATATTGATCCTGTGTCTCCTGACAGACGGCAGGAGGAGGGAGGTCTTCAGTATTTGGGCCTCTTCACGTCCACCCTGAAACATAAAGACACTCTGTTTACTTCCTGCTCTCCTCTGATTGGCTGAGCAGGTGATGATGAGTGACAAACAGGAAGTACTGACCCGTCAGCCTCCATCTTCTTCCTCTTCTCTATAATCTGAAACAGAAACAGTCAGTCATCAGTCAACCAACTACACGTCTGGAATGTATCTCTGTGTCTTTGTATCTTTGTATCTTTGCGTCTCACCGCACTGATCTTCTTCCACTGTCGGTCAAGCTCGGCCTTCTCGTTGGTTTCTTTGAAGCGGCGGGTCTTCCTGCCCTCAGACATCTTGATGCCGTACTGGAAGGCAGCCCTGCGGGGACAAACAGCAGCGTCAGGAACACAGAACCTGCTGCCTGTCAGTCACAGCTCAGGGTTCATAGAGGAACACAGAACATGCTGCCTGTCAGTCACAGCTCAGGGTTCACAGAGGAACACAGAACATGCTGCCTGTCAGTCAGAGTTCAGGGTTCACAGAGGAACACAGAACCTGCTGCCTGTCAGTCACAGCTCAGGGTTCATAGAGCTGCCGCCTGTCAGTCAGGGCTCAGGGATCACAGAGAGCATGCTGGCATTCCTTGTGTTCATATAGTCACAAGATACTCCTCCTGAGTGCTCTCAAGTCAGCAGCGACCCCAGAGGCCCATGCTTGTTCCCTGAAACACAGAACACAGACCCACAGTCTTCACTCTGCTCTTATTCTGAAAGGCTCTCACTTCACTTCCTGTCCTCAGCTCCCTCTGAGGTCAGACAGCGACTCCTGCTGCTGCTTCACTGAAACACACCACAGCAGGAAGGGAGGGAGCAGTGGTGCATGCTGGGAGCTGTAGTTACCTGGTCCATCTTACTGTAGTCCACCTCCTCATCACTGTCCACAGCCAGGTCGTCCATCCTGCACACACACACACACACACACACACACACACACACAGTTACTGTAAAGGACTAACACATGTGGGCACATGTGAGTGTTTATTATTTTATCTATTTGTATCTGTGTGTGTGTGTGTGTGTGTGAGTGTGTCTTACGTAGCAGGGTAACACTCAGCGTAGGAGTTTGATCCTCCAAAGAAATCTCCCAGCTGTTCTTTACCGTCTCTCCTCTGAGACCCAGTACACAGGTTAACGATCAATACTGCAGTAATACTACACACTGATACACACTGATACACACAGCCCCCCCCCGACCAATAGTAAAGAAGGATATGGCTCCTGGCCCTGCCATTGGCTGCCTGCTGCTCCTGCAAACTTCTCATTGATCATCTTGATCTGGTCTCTGACTGATCCAGGACCTGAGGACACACAGACTGATCAGGACCATCGATCACTACCAGACCAGCAATCAATCAATCAGTGTATTGGATCAGTTATTGATCAGTGTGTGGATCCAGGACTGAGACTCACCTGCGTCCACCTCCATCACCTGAACACACAGAGAGACCCACAGTTAGTGCAGGACAGTCATCAGCAGATACACCCATCTGTACACCCGCGTCTACCCCCGTCTGTCTACACCCGTCTGTCTACACCCGTCTGTCTACACCCGTCTGCCTCCACCCTCTGACCTGGTGCTCGTCTCCTCGTGGTTTCTCGAAGTAGCTGTGTCTCCGGCTCTTCCCGTCGTCCTCCTTGTCTCTCTCTCTGTCCCTGTCTCTCTCTCGGTGTCGGTCTTTGTCTTTGGGAGGTTTGGAGGACGAGGCCGTGGACGGTATGTAGTCGCCGATGTCGTCAAAGATACTAACACACACACAGACAGACGGGTGGAGACAGAGACAGTGAGACGGAAACACTTCCTGTTTAATCGGGACATGTTATTATTTATTTGATGAACTGACCTCAGATCAGCCTGGGAGCTCTCTTATCCTTGGTTTACCTGCAGACACACACAGAGCAGGTTAACACTGACAGTTCAGGAAGCGTCTCCTATATATTGGACCAAACACTGATCAGGATCAGCAGAGAGTCCTGATGGATCATAATCAATTATATTGATTCCAATCCAGCAGGTAGCGGTAACACCTCTAGAGATCACTGAATATTGGGAGAAAAGCTGATTTAAAGACCTTTTCACACTGAGTGAAAATGTGATGTCATTTATTTTGTGAAACACCACCATGCTTCCTCAGCAGGACTTATGTCTGTGAGAGGTGGGCCTCAAAGAGATAAACTGTCCTAGCAGACGGGACTGGACTTCGTTCAGTCTCTGTAAACTTCTCTCTGCAGGGATGGAGGTGTGATGTTAAAACAAGTAGCATCTTACCTTACTCACAAACAGATGTTATTACCAGCGAAGCATAAGTTCGATTGGCTCCTGACTTCACCAAATGTTACGCTGGTTCACATGAACTCAGATGATTAAAGCTCCTACATCAGAGCAGACATGGACCCAGCTCTGGAGCAGCCTCCTCACCTACTAACCTATGGGACTCCAGGTGTGTGTGTGCTACCTTGTCCTTCTTCACTTGATCTTCTTGTGTCGTGTTCACCAATACGAGGTAGGACAGGATCTGGAATCAGTTTAGATCACGTGTCATTGGTGGTCAGAGTTGTCTACAGGCTAGAGACATAAAGCAAAATTCATGCAACAAACGGGTAGCCATCTTACACAACCTGATGTTAAGCACCACAGGTCAGGACACTGGGTTACATCAGCCTGGACATTGTTCCCATGTATAGGCGATTTATAGGGACACGTGTTTTTGGAACTGGTGCTGGAATTGATCAAAGAATGTTGGCCTTGACAGTCAGATATTGACAAAACAGGGATTTTACTGGGAGCTGCTGGAATACCACTGCCTCCATCTGTTAGTGTGTTTGTGTTACTGTGTGACTCTCAGTGGTGGAAGAAGTAATCAGTTACTTTACTGAAGTAAAAGTACCACACAGTAACACAAACACACAAACAGATGGAGGCAGTGGTATTCCAGCAGCTCCCAGTAAGATTCATGTTTTTGTTAATGGAGTCCGGTAGTGATCCTGGACTCTTAAGTACCTCCATGCTGGGGCAGTCGGCTTTGCTGCGGATCAGAGTCGTGGGGATGTCAGTGTCAGTGAACTCATCATCCAGGTCAACCACGTATGCCATCCTGCCGGGCAGGAAGAGCTCGTTCCTCTCCACAAGACCAGACCTGAACACCACACGGTAGATGTTCCTACCTGGGGGGGGGGGGGGGGGGGGGCAAACCTGAGTATCATCTGATTTTAGAGGAATGATCCTTTATTATTCCTACAGGTCTGATCGGACTCACCCAGACGAGTCTTGAACTCGATCTTCTCCTCCGGCTCCACGTCTTTCCTGTCAGACAGACACAGAGGTCAAAGGTCAGACAGTTTAGTCCTGGGTGTGTGAAAGATCAACTGCTGACACAAATTTTTCCTGGTTTCATACTTTGCCTCTTTCTGGACTTTCTCCATCATGTCTTCTTCTTCCTTCTCTTTGCTGGTGATCTCAGCCCTCACCTGTAACACACAGGTACAGGTACAGGTGACCACGCTGTGAAGCCTGGGGGGAGGGAGCTTCCGACATGTTGAACTGATTATCTGTGTCTGACCTTCTGCAGCAGAGCGAAGTCCAGACCTTTCACCAAGTGAGTGTGCTCCATGTCACCTCCCAAGAACTTAGACTCCTGGATCAGCTGCCGACGTTTCTCTGCCGCCGACTTATCTCTGAAACCACACAACGAACATCCGGGAGGTCAGGGGTCACAGCATACGTACTGTTAGCTGTGTTAGCATTAGCATTAGCAGTAATCACGCCTCAGCAGTGAGTCTTACAGCTCTGTAGTTAGCTGTGTTAGCAATAGCGTTAGCTGTACTCAC